>APFE030060079.1:14186-32437 GCA_000404065.3 Pinus taeda
TACATTATTATTGTTATGTCGACTTTGATTATATTATGACCCCTTAGACTCCTATATATAGAAAGGAGGTCTTGTCATTTGTATAATCGAAGAATTGTTCATTTTATGTAATGTAAAGGAGGTTTCCCCCTCGAAGAGGCTTATTTCAAAGGCGTTGATCTATCTTTTCTATCTTTTTTTGAGCTGGTTTCATAATAGGTTGTATGAGAATATTATTTCCAAGTTTAGGATCATTGAGAGTTAGTGAAAACAAATGAACTATAATATTGGAGTCAAGCAAGGGTTTCCCTTATTCCTTACCCTTTTTTGCGTAATATTGAAAAGTGAGAAGAGTGTTTAGAAGAAACAAGTTATGTTGACCCAACTCTCACCAGTATAGTCATTAATTTTCTCTTTATATTAATGATATTGTTATTTTTTTCCAGTGTGGTTCACACACACCAGAGATTGGTGGCTGCTACATCCATGGTAATTATTTGGGTAGATCCACCCTACAGGATCACTCTCTATTGACTCATTAGCAAAGGATAAACTTAAGACCATCGAGGAGAGTTGACCCCGTGACGTCCCATTAGAAAGGTTCTTTTTATGACAGGAACTCGACCAATTGAACTAAACCTTGGACTAACGTTGATATTATTCTTTTGGAAAGGAGTCTTCACAATCTTGGTCAGAAATTAAGAATCCTACAAGATTTATCTTCCTAAATGGGCATGACTATTAACACTCGAAAAAAATCAATTTTATGATAATTAAATCCAAAATAATCAAATATGATACTTTCATATATGACAATAACAACTTGGAGGAATTTAATTCATACAAAATCTTAGAATCCATAACCATCATGAGCTCAATTAAAATTATAACATTGAGAATTTAGGATAAATGGAGGGTGGAAAGCTTATTTTGGACTTGAAAACAATGGGATAAAAAAGAATTCATATTTGAGACACTCGTTATCCTTGTCATTTTATATGGATGTGAAGTAATGAGATGTAGTAACTCTAAATAATAATCGAGAAATATAGAACAAATCCAAAAAACAATTTATAACCTATAATCTCAAAATCAAAGAAAATACACCCTATCCCATCCTCCTTATAAAACCAATCCTTTCCCCATTGAAATCATGGCTATGGCGATGTATCTAATATATATGAACATGTTAAACAACATGGAATATAATATGATTCATAATTTTGCTTCAGCTTCTAGCCAAACCACCTTCAACTCAAACAAAGATGGCATAAGGATGCTGAATTTTGGCTAGACCATTATTGGATAAAGAAATATATCATTTCGTAGAATAAGGATAATATTAAAAATATTATTACATTAAAATTTAAGGATAAATTATGGCGTGATCAAGAGTTAGAGGGAGAAATAAAATTATGATATTATAAGGAGGTGATCAACCCAAATCTTAAAAATCAAAAGTATCTCTTTATATTAACTAGTTTGAAGAAGAAAATAAATGGTGCTAAAACAAGGACAAGTTCTTGTGAACTCCATAGTGAAACTAGGTACTTGTCAATTCCCAAAACACCATGGGAAGAAAGAGTTTGTCAACTTTGTGACAATAAGAGGGTTGAAGACAAAAAATGCTTTCTAGTAGTTTGATTGGCATATATTGAAATTAGATCTAAATTTCAAAATATTATTCACACTACCAAATTTCCTGACATTTTAACTCAACAAAACCATGGTAATCTTAGAATGCTTCTCTTAATTCAAAACAAAATTCTAAAGAACTCGAAGTAATGTCTTATCTTTAAGGTTCGACAAACCATATTCACTCTTATTGAATGTTAATCATCATCATTATTTTAAATATTCAAAACAATAATGAATAACTTGCATGCCAAATTTATTCTTTAAAGTTTAGTTGGTTTTGTTTTTTCCCCCACAAATACAACTTTATCAAATAATGGTTGGAAAATGTTTTTTCTTAAAATTTTCCCATATAAAATAAATTTTTAAAATAAATATAACAATTCTTAATTCAATTTTATTTGTTTAAAATTTAATAAAAATATAAAAAAGATCTCTCCAACCTTGAAAATAAAATAATATCTCTATGTCTCGACTAATGTTAAGAAGAAAATAAACATTGCTAAAATAAGAACAATTTCTCATGAGCTTCATAGTCAAACTAGATATTGGTTAATTCCTAGGACACAATGGGAGTGAAAGAGTCTAGCACCTTTGCAATACTAAGAAGGTTGAAGATGAAAAACACTTGCTCTTATATTGTCCATCTTATTCTCACATTTGATGTAATTTTCAGAACATTTTTCACACTACTAACCTTCTTAATATTTTAAGTCAACAAATGTATGATGATGTTAGAACACTTCTCTTAATGCTTTTGGAGTATAGAAATAAAATGCTAATGGATTCCGAGTAATCTCTCACCTTCTTATAAAGATCCAAAGACCATATCGATTTTAGTGGATGTTAATCATCAACATCATCAAGTTAATATCAATTTCAAAGGGTATTAATAAACATTGCGAATCATCAACACAAATGATTTTAGATGTTTATTTAATTTATTTTTTTTGTAAGCTAAAGTAGGACCTTTGATTTTCTATTTAACCAGGTTGAAATAAGTACAAACATTTGGTGGCCTCAACCTGCCCCGAAGGGAAACCGAGTCTGTTGACCACCTTAAGTCTTTATAAGCCGACCAGTAGCAAAAAAGAATAAGTCTGCCTATCCATGCCAAATAAACGATACTGTCAAAAATACTAATCTGATTTCCTATCATCATTAGAGACTATAGACAAAAAATAGAGCTTATTCTTGGTGAACTATCAAGGAAAACCATGAGCACAGCTTGAAGGATTAATCTACCATGTTATCAGGTGGAGCGCCTTCGTCTTTTGTCACTAGGACTATCTTCTTCAGTTGTTGTTGAATCTCCTCTAGCTTGCTGTCCTGCATGAGCAGAGTGATCTGAAGATTCTTCATTTCTCTCCTCAAATTAGGAATGCCTTGAGCCATCTCTGCCATTTCCACTGCCACCTGTTCCATTGCCTTTGCCAGTAACCTCTTCAACACCCAGTATACATGTAAGACCTAATTGTATAAAGATAGGCGTTCCCTGGTATTACCCAGGTCCAGAATCAGGTTACCCCAGTGTTCCATTTCTGGTTCTGAATCTTCCTGCAATGCATTAGCTTCTAGTTCTTGGATTATCCTGCGGATATCAATGTCGGTTCCTTCATTATACGCTTTTTCTGCCTCCTGCATCATATGCCTCATGGTTTTCCTGCAACGTCTATGGCAGACTGGGGATGGGGGTCTCTGTTCTTGTCTGCCAGTTTGACGGCCTCTTCCTCTACCCCTACACCCTCTTCCGCGACCTGGATGAGTTGGTTTGTTCTTGGCGGCTGCCCTGCTTCCCTGCCCTACGTTGAAGGATTTGTACCCTGTTAATTCCTCACCTCCAGGCCCCTTATTTTTCTTTTCCAGGTTCGTTCCCTTCCCTTGTTGTTCTCTCTCAGGATGTTTGACCTTTCCCACTCCTCCTTTCCTCGAATGGACTTGGTGAATCTACTCAGGGGTCTTCCCTTCCTCCCAAACCGTCTACTCTTCCGCCTCCGACTGCCCCTGATCGGTATCCTTCTGCGAACCTTGCATGGTCTTATACTGACCTGTCCAGCTTCCTCCCTTGCTCAATTTGATCCTAGCCTTTCCCATTCTCCTGCACTCTGTCTTCTGACTGATATTAAAATAGATGAGCTTTCGGTCCCTATCCATTCGTCGACCTTCTGCAACTGTTAAACCTCTTCCCATTTCCTTAATATTGCCTGTGATCTCAGAGAAGGCAGTGGACAGTTTCACGCATTCATACCTCTTTCCATGACAAGTTGCAGAACGAGCCACCTAGCCTCTAACTCCCTCTGTCTCCTTTCTTTTCCGCATGCAGTCTTCAGGTCCGCCTTCTCCTACCCTTATTAATCCTGTGCTAGCTACCCGACGTCCCATCATTTGATCGCCGCCAACCTTACCACCTTCCTCCTTTGTTTGATCACTGCCATTCTTACCACCTTCCTCCTTCATTACTCTGTCGCCTCTGCTCCTTGGGATTCTGCCTAGCTTACAGGCTGTTCCGACGTCTTGTGTAATTATACTATTGCGTGGTGGCCTGCATTGCCACCTTCCTACCTTCATTATGTTCCCACACGTTGCCGCCTCTTCCACCCCGATCGGGGGCAATTTGTAGCCTTTATCATAAAGTTGTAATCTCATTATCATCTTGAGTAATGATTAAATTGAGGTTCTCCCATCGTGGTTTGTCCATATGAGTTGGCCATATACTGTCTACCTTCCCATCCCGTTCATTGCAACCCCAGATAGCTAGGAAGTCTGTTGCTTTATTACCGTCCCTTCTAACATGGTTAATGATCTTGTAGTCAATGCATTTCATTATATCTGCCAGGTCCCGAATCAGTCCTACCATCCTCCAGCTCTTCGCTACCTGTTCCCAATCCTTTCCATTACTCAATTTCCTAAGCATCTCTATTACTAGCTATGAGTCTCCTTCAATCTCTAGCTTTGTATACCCATTTCTAATTGCTATTCTAATTCCTTGGTAAACTGCCATCAATTCAGCTTCATTATTACTCATTATGCCTCCCCGATCAGCATAAACCCATCTGGTTCGTCCTTGATTGTCTATGAAGATGCCTCCGAATCCTGCTGTCCCTGGGTTTCCTTGAGAAGCCCCATCAAAATTTAGTTTGATGAAGTTTTCTCAAGGGTATTTGAACTTGGACGGGCTCTGGTTTTGAATGCTCTGATTTCTTTTCTGTTGAGGATAAACCATGCCATACTCCAGATTTAGACTGGCTAAGATTCGGCCTTCTTCTGGGGTTTTTTTCAAGTTCTCTTCCTCCCAGGCATCTGCTAGAATAGTTTCTCTTATGGGTTTTTGGGTTCGCTTCCAAATCGTCTCTGGAGGGCTGTCGTTGTCTTGAAATATTCTTTGATTTCTCTCTTTCCATATTAGCGATATATTAAATCCCATTGCTAGACTCCAGGCTCTCCTAACTACCGGGCTTGAGAATTGACCATTCCCCATTGGAAGATGGTTTGTTTGATGTCAAGGGGATCCCTGTTTGACTTTCTAAAGAGGTTCTTGACTTCTTCTCATTGCTGTTGGGAAATAGGGCATGAGTTCAAGAGGTGTTCCTGCGTTTCTTTGTCCCGTTTGCAAAGGCTACATCTAGGAGGTCCATGGTATCCTCGCTTCTGTATCTGATCCCAAGTCAGGATTCTTCCTTTTCCTACTAACCAAGTGAACAAAGTTACCTTTGGCCACCAATTGTTCTTCCATATTTGTTTCCACACTGGTGCATCCTCTTCTTGTTCCTGGCGGGTGGTTAGATAGTAGGCTTCCCTAACCGTGAAAGTTCCCTTTGTGGATCTACCCCATTGAAGTATATCTGGGCCTATTATAATTTTGATTCTTCTTGATTCCATTTCTTTTACAAATAGCACTTTCTGTTCAGGATTTATGTTGCTGTCCCATTCTTTGGGATTCCTCTAGATTCGCTAGGCCTCATCTTGCCTTTCTTCTTTCCAATATTCATTAACATAATTTAACCCCTCCGCTGTAGCCTTTTGATATGTATTTTGCAGGGCTTGTATCCCTATCATTCTATCCCTTTGCTGCCAAGCGTCCTTCCAAAAATTGGCTATATTTCCGTTCCTTATTTCTTAGAAAGCATGCCTGCCTATAATATCTCTGTTTTGACTGGCCAGGTCCCATATTGTGGATCCCCTTGGAACTTCCTCCAATCTAAGAATGCCTTTAGCAGTTGTGGGCATATTGTATTTTTGGGTCCAAATATTTTTCCATAGATCTTCTCCACCCCTCATCCATCTCCACCACAGCTTCACTCCTAGAACTTGGTTCATAGTGCACGGATCCCTGAGACCTAGTCCCCCTTCTTCCTTATGCATTATTAGGCCTTTCCACGATATTAGGGCCCATTTCTTTTACTGTTTTGGACCTCCCCAGATGAATTTTCTGAATATTTTAGTCATTTTTGTATATACTCCTTTAGGGACCGCCATTGCCGAGAGAGGATAGATAGGAATTGCTTGAAGAATTGATTTAAGGAGTACTTGTCTTCCCTCTATTTTTAGCGATCGGAAGGACCAGTTTGCCAGTCTGTACTTGAGTTTCTCCACAGTTTGCTGCTAGTTTGCTATCCTTAGGGGGTGTAATGCTAATTGATTTCCCAAGTATTTTGTGGTTAATTCTCCAGAGCGGAAGCCTAAGATTATGGTCAAGTGGGCTTTGACTGCTTCTGGTGTGTTGAAAAGGAATGTGCAAGATTTGTCCTTGTTAATTTCCATGCCTATTGCTTCCATGAAGAGGTCCAGAATCCATTTTACCCTTTTGACTTCTCTTAGTGAGACATCACAAAAAAGCATAATGTCATCAACGAACTGCTGATGAGTAATTGGTAAGTTGTTTCCCCATGGCCTCAGTCCTTTGATTTTCCCCTCCCTCAGTTCTTTTTTGAAATATCGTCCCAGTCCTTCTGCTGCAATTATGAAAAAAAATGGGGATAAAGGATCTCCCTGTCGTAGTCCTCTTGTGGCATTGAAAGTCGAGGTTGGTGAACCATTTAAGAGAATGGAGAAATTGGGGGTGGATATCATATCATGGATCCAATTTAACCATCTATTGCAAAAGCCAAATGCCATTAGGATTGTTTTAAGGTAATTCCAATTTAGACGGTCATACGCCTTGGAGAAGTCCAATTTTACCATCATTCCCATTTCCTTTTTTTTTTGTTTCAGAGAATGAATCACTTCCTGAGATACCACCAAGTCGTATAGAATTTGTCTCCCTTCCAGAAACCCAGTTTGTTCCGAGGAGATTATGCTAGAAAGAATTGGTTTCAATCTCTTAGCCATTAAAGTAAAAATAATTTTATATATTACATTACAAAGAGAAATAGGACGGAAACCTTGGGCAGTTTCGAGTAAGCAGATTTAGGAATAAGAGATAAAAGAGTTGAGTTTAAACTTGGCCATACCTTCTAGTGTCTGCGAGATTCCTCTACCACCTCCAGGATGTCTTGCCCTAGGAAGTGCCAGCCTGCTTGGTAGAATTCCGCTGTAAATCCGTCTAGCCCTGGGGCTTTATTTTTTTTCATCCCTTTC
This sequence comes from Pinus taeda, assembly GCA_000404065.3. Lineage (NCBI taxonomy): Eukaryota > Viridiplantae > Streptophyta > Pinopsida > Pinales > Pinaceae > Pinus > Pinus taeda. The sequence goes on from APFE030060079.1 coordinate 21,378, forward strand.
ACTATTTCCTCTACTTCCTCCAGGGTTGTTGCCCTCATTAGGGCTAAGTTCTGGTCTCTCGTGATCATTCTTGGGATTTCGTTACATACCCTTCCTATAGATTCTTCTCTGTCCTCTTGAGGTTTAGTAAGGATGTCTTTAAAGTATCTGACTAGAGCCTATTGCATTCCCTCATGCTGAGTTATGCGTTGCCCTTCCTTGTTTTTGATGGAGAAAATTCTATTCCTTTTTTTGTCCTGGATCATGGCTTGGTGGAAGAACTTTGTATTCCTCTCTCCTTCACGAAGCCAGTTTATATGAGACTTTTGCTTCCATAATATTTCTTCCTGTTTTCTCCGTTCTTCAAGTTGGCTTTTTACTATATCTTCTTCTTTGCTTTTTTCCTCACTTCGACCTTTTGATCTAATTTCTTGTTGCAACACTCTCATTTTTTGCTCTAAACGCTGCCGCTCCATGAATATACTCCCAAATTCGTCTTTGTTCCATTTTTTAATTTTTTTTCTCTGAGTTCTTTTAGTTTTAGTTGGAAGGTCTGCATCTTGCTTCGTCCTCTTTGTTGGCTCTGGATCCACCATTCCTCCACCTTTGGCATGAATTGCTGATTTCTAAGCCAGAACGCTTCAAACCTAAATGGACGTCTTTTTGGGCTCGATTTAATGTCAATTTCTAGTCTGATAGGCTAGTGATCTGAGCCCATTGCGGGAAGGATCATAGTTTCTATGAATATATCTCTGTTTATAATTTTCTCCGATATTAAGAATCTGTCCAGTCTCGATGCTATTTGGTTTTTGCCCCCTCTCCTATTGTTCCATGTATGGATCCTGTTTATTGTAGGAATATCAACCACTCTTTGCTCCGATATCATCTCCCCAAAGGCTTCCATGTCTTGGTCTGGTCTTTTTGATCCTCCTCGTTTTTCTGCTCTCGTTGTAATCATGTTAAAGTCCCCACCTGCAATCCACGACATCCCCGGGAACAAACTTCGAATTGTTTTCATTTTTTGAAGAAAGCTTCTTGCCTCACTTGATAAATGCTGGCCATATACTCCTGTAAGGATTATCCATTCCGATGAACCTATTATTCTAAAAGTTCCTGAAAGGATTCGATGGAAGCTGACCCAGTTTTCAAATTGGACTTCCTCAGGGTTCCATAGGCCTGCTAGCCCTCCTGCCGTGCCTGCCGCATCCTGACCCATTATCTCATAATGAGTATTAAATCTTCTCATTATTTCTTCCATTTTCTGGGTACTAATCTTGGTTTCTTGAATTATCATTATACTAGGTTTATCCTTTTTCAACCTATCCCTCAGATATCTCTATTTTCCTTTGCTATTGAGACCTCTGATATTCCATCTTGTGATTATCATTTTAATATTTTTGACAGTTGTTGAAATACCTCTAAGAGAGGTGTGACTCTTCCTGAATTAACCAGCATCTCCCCTACCACTTGAATGGTTTCACTCATTGGACGCCTACCTTTTTTCCTTCCTCCTTTGCAAGTACTGCCCATTCCGATACTTTGAGATCCTTGCGCTCCTATTTGTTCTGGTTGACTTGCGGAAAGTACTCCTACCTTTTCCCTGTATTTTTGGAACATCTCTTTATATAATTGTTTTTTTTTCTTCTGGTATAAATCTTTCATCTAGGTTCCTCCATTCCTGTAAGAGTCTTCTCATTATTCGTTCCTGGTCACTTCCTCTGTCATTTTGAGGGTGACCTCCATTTGAGTTTGTTCATTAAACAGGTCCATGTTCTCCTCTTCCCCTCCTTGTTCCATGTTTATCTGAATTGAGTCTTTTTCTTTTGTTTCTTTTGATAGTTCCATAGGTTCATCATCACTTTTTTCCTTTTCCATCCCCCTTTTCTCTTCCTGGAGAGCCTTGAACTTGTTTTGATTTTCCAGTGGTGTTGTTTTAACCGGTGGTTGTATCCTGGGCGGTCCTTTTACAAGTTTTCTTCTTATGGGGACTTCTTTAAAACCCTCTTCTATCCCTTCAGTTGCCTCTGTTTCCTTCTTCTCTTCTGCTTTCTTTTCAGTTGATTCCTCTGCAGCATTTAAAGGGCATTGTTTGAAGAGGTGACCATATTCATGGCATCTTCTACAACGAAATGGGATATGTTCGTAATCCACTGGTTGCTGCCAAATCGTGTTATGGTATTCTAATTAAATAGACTCCGGTAGCGGCTCTGTTATATTCATGTATACACATATCCTTGCATAGGATGTGTAACTCCCTCCTTGGGTGGTCTCTACTACTTTAACAAATGTTCCAATTGTATTACCTATTCCTTCTAGGATCTATGGGTCCCAAAACTCCATTGGTAATCCAAATAGCCTGATCCAAATGTGAGCTGCTAACATTTTTTCCTTGTCTGGGTTATAGCAGTCCTCCCAGTGCTGCATGAATAAACCAATGTTATTCATGAAATAGGGTCCTCCCTCGAAGACTCCTTCCTTATCATCAAAATTTGAGAATATAACTGTGAAAAAACCCTTTGCCCCCAATTTCAAATCTATATTCCCCTTAGGTTTCCACCTCTACTGTATCCATTTGGACAGATCCTTTTCAGACGGCCAAAACCCTACAAATTTACAAATTAAATCATGATCTCTCATATAACTTCTATATTCTTCGAGTTCGTTATTCAGAATTACGAACCTGGGTTTTTTCAGTGCTCTTGAGAGACATTTTCCGCTTAATCCCGCTTGCCATCGGGCTCCCATTACCGGAGGATCTCTGTTATTTTTCCTTGAGCCACTTTGCATTCCATTTCTACTTGATTCCCCTGCTATTATGTTTTTGTAGGAGGGGATCTCTCCCCTCCCTGCTTCAACTGCCATTTCACCGTCAGCTCCCTCTGATTTTTTATTCCTGCCTTTCGCCCTTATCTGTAGTCTCTGATCTGGTCGAGCGCAAGAGGAGCGAGTCCTCTTTCCCTGTTCTTCGATACCACTCTGTTCGCAGCCGTTCCGCATCAAACCCTAATCCTCTAGAAACCCTCGCTGCATCATCCCTCTCTCTACCATATTCCACATCAATATTAGCTCATTCTATTTAAATTTTAATTAAAATATTAAAAATTCATATCTTTTTAAAGTTTTGTTTTGTTTTGTTTTTTCTTTTTACGTAGAAAAAACCTATAATTTCTCTTAATAAAAATAAAAATTACACTTTGTAAACACACAAAGTGTGTATGTTGCAAAAGCATGGAAAGCGAAAGACATTACAATAGTGATAAGAAATGAGCATATTTGGAATTAAATGTCCATTAGCAGCTAAGCATATGCCAAGGAAATAAAAGAAGAAAAGAAGAAAATAGTGAATGAGAAAACTATGGGTGACATATAGAGCTGATTTTTTGTTTTTTTTCCTTCCTTATTTGAACCTTTTGCCTCCCATTTGGATCTAGATCAACTAGAACCAAAGCTAGTTCTTCACCCTCCTCTAGATGTGGGGGTTCCTTGTATGAATTTGAACCCTCTAAGGAATGTGTTCATTTGGTTCCACCTAGACTTGTCAAAGGTTGTTGTTCTACAAAATCTGGACCTGTTAGTGGTGGAGTGACATATCCATCCTGAATCACAACCTCCCCCTTGGTAGACCCATCCTATATTGCAACTACCCCCTCTATTCTATCTTTGGTTTGATTAAGTTGTGTCTCTTTGTTATCCTCTTCCTCATCTTTCGAAAGAGGATCTTCATTAAATTGCCATCCTTTTGGTCTATTTTTCAACTTCTTTTCCTTTTTGGGATCTTCTTTACCAAACGGCATGAGTTCTGAAGATGATATGTTTGAAAACACACATGACATATGAAGGTCATGTTCTCATAATCTAGAATTTGTGTCCATTGAAAATTCGTATGCTTAAAAGTGATGTGATTTGGTAACCCTTTACTGAGAACAACGTAAACTTTGAAACAAGAACTGATACGATTGCCCTTTTTTTGAGGTAGCAAAAAAATCAACCAATTTTGAAAAGTTCTGATTCAGAAATACAATATATATAATTATATATATATATATAATATATATATATATATAATATTTAGAAGATTTTTTAACACTTTAAAATTTTCTTATGTATTAAGTATGAACATTTGTTTTTTAAAATGTCAGTGATTTTCATGTTAATTTTGAAAAGTGTTGATGTGGCGTCAACCACTCCTTTTAGAGGACTTATTTTTGACACTTTAAATTTTCTAATGTATTAAGTGTGGATATTTTTTTTTAAATGTTGGTGATTTTCATTCATATTTAAAAAAACATCAATAATTTTTTTTTAAGGCATATTGTTGACACTTTGAATTTTCTTATGTCCTAAGTATACACATATTTTTTTTAAATGTTGATTATTTAACCATTTTTCAAGTTCTCTTATTCCACTTCATGTTTTTCCGTCCTTAGATATTTGGTTTTTAAGGGTTTTCCAATTTTTTGTTTTTTATTTTTCTTTGCATTGTTTTTTTATAATGAAAATTTTAATTTTTTTGCAAAGTTTAAAACAAATAATAAAATACTATTTCGAGATTGGATTTTTTTGATACATTTATATATTGTTAATTAATATTTCAATACACATAAAATATTTGTCACTAAAAAATAATAATTTAAAAATCTCGACAGAAAATACACATTTTGCATATAGATATAATTAAAAAAATATGTATTTTAGGACATTTTCACTAAAAAGACCACATTAAATAAAAAAAAACTATGGAAAATTTGAATAAAAAATAAGAGAAATAACAAATATTATGAATTTTATATAAAAATTGATGACATTCGAAAAATAAAAATTCAAAAAAATGGATTAAGATATATTTTAAGTAAAAGAAAAGAAAAATAAATTAAAAACAATATATAAAAAAAACAACAAAATCTTACACATAAAAATTAAAAATAAGAAATACAATTAAGTTATAAAAGAAAACCATTAAAAATAAAAAAAAACACATGAAAAAATAAATAATATAAGTTTGAACCAAATAAATTAAATATAAGAAAATTTAAAAATATAAACATTAATTTATATATATAATAATATATATAATATATATATAATATAAACAATAAAATAAAAAATAAAAAAATAGGTTCCTTTGGCCTCCTCGTCAAGCTCACTTTAAATGTGTTTTCTTATGTAGTGTTGTTTGTTCGTTTTCTTTAATTGTCAATGATGATTTTAATTTTAATTTTGTTTATTTCATTTATTTTTTTTTTGTTTAAATTTTTATGTTTTTTTGAAAAATATTTTTTTATTATGTATTTCTTTATATATTTTTAATTTTTATAGGTTAAGGATTATTTTTATTTTTTAACATTTTTTTGTTGTTTTTATTTTTATTTTGTTTATGCTTTTAACCCCTTTTTTATCATTAAATTTTTTAAATTATAAAATATATATAATAATATATATATAATATAAACTTTTGCTTTTGCATTTTTATTGTTTTAAATTTATGTTTTCATTATTCTTTTGAATTTTAATGTTTTTCAGAGTCATGATAAAATATTTTATGCCATTATTTCAAAATGTTGAAAATTTATCCTGAAAGAAGAAGCAGACATTATTTCAACATCAACACATCAACACTTTTCATTTTCAGGATGTTTTTTGCACAAAAAAATTTGGTTTTTACTGCCATTTCTAAAGCATGTTGAAAATTTACCCTAGAAAAAAAAAAACGTTATTCCAACATTAACACTTTTCATTTTCGAGTTGATTTTTTTATGCTTTTTTGGGTTTTTTTGGCTAGAGTTCTCGTTTTGAGTTTATAGTTCCCATTTCAAAGTTTACGTCGTTTGAGGTCTATCTCCACAGAAATCCTAGCAAAGGTGAAAATTCCTTTTTCTGTTTGTTCCATTTCCATTTTTAAAATTTTGCTCAATTTGTTTCCTATGCCTTCAAAAACTTGATGGTGGCAAAAGGGAAGGGGTAGGTTTAGGAGCCTAACCCAAACTGACATAGTAGTGACTACCATGGATGTTACATCAAAACTAAGGAACCATGGAGTAATTGATAGAACCTCTCTACCCCAGAACCATCGTTCTTTATTTAGTACATAATCAAGATCTTTTTGTGTGTCAAATTGGCCTACAAAAAAACCTTTGAGCAGAGATAAATATCATAATTAGGTGTCCATGAAGTGAACTCCCACTGATGCAATGCTTCAGGTTTTGGCCAGAAGCCATTAAATCTGCGTATAATGGATTTTGATTCCAAAGTTATATAATGGGGATACTCGTGGGATATTGACCTCCATAGATGGAGCTTACTCCATTTGATCCACAATATATGGGCCTGCACTGTTTTGGTTTAAATCAGAAGGGGTCAAAACCTTCTCTAGTACAACATCCTTGAAAGTGCTTGATGTCCCATTTGGAGGTCTAGCACTAGCTGGACCCCCACACAACCTAACACATAGGATGATAGTTGTGTTTTTTATGTCGTTGTAATCTTGGAAATGGATTGAATCTTGAAGGACTTTCCCTGCAGATTGTAAACATTGAAACATAACAAGCAATCCCCATTTCTGTTATATTTTTTTGTTTTAGGGAGATAACAATATCTATGCTTTTGATCCATAAGGAAGGAGATTTCCCATTGAGGTTCTTAATAAAGATATGTAAGGGATTAATCTGTTCTAGCACAGAGTTCTAGATGATAGAGACCCCACTAGAAGGTTATACACCATGATAATCAAACCAGTGTATGAAAAAATACCATAGTTCCATGTCAAAGACCGAAGACATAGGAGAAGACCATATGGAGCGATAACACATGAAAAAAAATAATCTTGACAGGTGATAGGGGTGGTAGAATACCTATGAGGAAATCAAACTGTAGCCAAAACGAAAGGAATTGGTCCCCAAAACACTTGCATCTAGGTCTCCCCATTGTAGTCTTTAAATTAGATGTGAGCCCTCTATGGAAAATGGATGAGCCAAAATCAAAACCCTTTGTAGCCACATCACCCACCACAACAAGACATGGGTAGCCGCATTCCAACCCACGAGCATTTAGAAAAAGAACTCAAGCCACATCTACAAGAACAAAAATGATGACATACTCTAGTAGTTGAAAGAAGAGGTCTATGCACACAAATGAACCATAACACCATTTTCCAATCCATGGAGAGAGTACTATGGTAATTTTAATAAGATTGGGCATGACGATGGGAAATTATAAACTCGGAGGCGTCAAAACCCTAAAATCCATTGTGCTCCCTTAGCCATATCTTTTTAAAGTTATTTACAACTTATTTTTGAAAATATTATTCACATAAACAACAAAAACAAAAACAAAAACAAAAATTTATTTTACATAGAAAATCGTAATATTAAAAAAAGGGTTTTTTAGGATATTATTATTTTTATTTATAATTTTTGATTTATGCATACAAACATGTTTATTTTGGAATAGAGTTTTCAGAATTTTAATTTAATTATCAATAATTATTAGATGAATGGTAGGGATTTAACCTTTATGGAATGTCAATGAAGTGTTTTAAGTAGTAGTCATAAATGGAAGGAAGGTTGAGATTTATTTTAAAGGTAGTTATTCCCTTTTCACTTTTCAATTTCATTTAAAATAGGGAAACTATATAAATTAAATGGTTGATAAATGTCCATAAGCATCAATGTATGATAGTCATCAAGGCACACGCCTTATAATATATCTCACATTAACAAGATTAAAAAATAAAAATTAACTAAATTATAACTCTATTTTCAAGTATTATTATTTAAAAATAATTAATATATGAATTAAACATAATTCATATATATAAAACACGTTACGAAATTTTAATCATGAAGAATTCGCTCCCACTTGATCATGAGGATTTTTAATTTATAAATAAGCTTTGTTAAAATTTAATCTTAATTATAGTAATTATAACTATAACACTTCACTATAAAATTTTTTAAATTTAATTTTAATTTTAATTTCATTTGAGTTGAATTGCATTAAGATAAAAAACTATAAAAAAGAAGAGAGAGAAAAAAAAAGAAAAAAAGTGAAAGAAAGAAAAGAAGGAAAGAAAAAGAGCATATTTTTGAAATTATAAAAATAAAGCGATAGTTTGAATGATTTAACATGGAAGTATGATGAATTGTAAAAAAGTATATAACTAGCAATTTCCCCTAAAGGTGCAAAGGTACACTAAAGGAATACAATATTTGGGGAGTTCATCTCGCCATGAATAGAGTCCATTTTTGAATGCATGCACATAAGGTCTGCCAAAATCTCCAATACAAGTGCCATGAGTTGAGCTCATTGCTCAACAAAAGCGCATGAGCACAAAGTGTTGACAAACCTTGTCCCAAATGTGTCATGCCAAACTATTTGTCCTTTCTTTGCCACCTCATGCTGCGAGTCCTGGATTTCGATCATGGTGTGAGACCAATATCTGTCGAGGTGCTAGAGCCCAATAAATAATTCCCTAGGGTGCACAATGGGTCCTATACGATATTCCACTAGTCTAGTCGATACTAATTCAAGGTTTTGGTCAAGTATTCTGGAACCATAGGGGAGATCTATGATTACTTTTATTTCCTCAAGAATGCACATGCCAATGGTGTTAAGGTTGCCATGGCCACATTTGTTGGATTTGAAGAGATCAAAGTCTTTGGGGGATTTCAAAGTAGATATGGGTATTGGATTTGTTCATAGGTTTGGGGTTTTGAAATAATTTGTAGGGCCTCATTTTAATTTTCTAGATACTTTGCAAGCGTATATGAGCATTATGTCCGAGAGGATTATAAGAGTGAGTATGGATTCAAATGATAAGCCAACTCTTAAGATCTGGTGTGTGAGGTTGCATCTTGATTTCCTTCTTCGGGCATTTTTGGAAATCTTTGCGCTGATTAGGTCAAAGTTATTGGTGGTGAGGTTGAAGACTTGCATTGTTCGTAGTGCCAACAACTGTTCGTGGTGAGGTTGACATATTGCACTATTCACAGTGCCACGTAGTAAAAAATGGTTTGATGGAGGTAGACGAAAATTGATGGATCTTATTGGCTGGGATGAATAATGTTTGCCCAAACCAACCTCATAGAGAGATGTCTTTGGTGTGAACTTTATTTTGATAATATGTTATGGGTGTGCTCTACTTCTACTAGTGTAAATATTGAGATGGAAATGATAGGAGGTGGGGAAAGACTCTAGCACCAACATGAGAAAGAAGAGGAGGATGGAGTGTCATAGGAGGTGTTTTATTATGTGGAAGGTGAGCGAGAGATGGTAATAGTGACGTGGTTTGAGTGGTGCAACTATTTGACTTTCATTTAAGTGCTTACCATCAAGAGAAATGAAAGGAATTGAAGAAATTGTTAGCCAAAAGACAAATAAAATTGATAAACAATAGTGAGATAAGAAAAAACACACAAAGACTTACACAAGGGTTCTTAATTCTCACCTCTATGCATCATTGGGAAGTGTGTTGTATGAGATGATTATATGTGGTGCAACCATGAATTTGTATATATATTTTTCTTTTCGTGGGTGGAACTATGAAAAATATGATAAAATGCTTGTTCAAAAGTGGTAGATCAGAAAATGATTTTCCATCATCATAACGAAAAAGCATTCCATGGAATCCATTACTATGAGTTAGTCGCTACACATTGTCAATACACACATATGATGATCTTTCAAAAGCTCCTTTAATGAATAATTCCAAGCCTTCGTCTCTGGTCAATATTCAATGTTCTTAGAGTACTTAATTAACCCCGTTCTTCCTATTACCTCTATTTTGCGATTAGATATTGAGTTTTTGATTGAATTATCATTTCCAAATCTAAGACCCACTTTAGTTGCCAAATCGATTGGACTCAATGTGATACCATTAGCTAACTTTTTTGCACATTCTCTTTTGTGGAGACATTTTTCTTTATGTTGATTTTCAATAATTTCTTTCTCTTTACTAGATTTTCATATAAAGTTTTGTTGGAATAATCACCAAATCAATGTGATACCATTAACCACCCCTTTATTTGAGCTTCATAATTCCCTCCAAAAAAGTTTACAAGTTTTCCTTTTCTATTTTCAACATTTCTCGTTGTCTTAACCTTATAAGTTTACATTTATACTTTTTATACTTCTTCATAATTGTATGAAATAAAGTGTCATTCTCTTTTCTATTGTCCTTTTAATATATTTCTCTTATTGCATTACACTCTTCATTGAACCAAGAATGCAACTTAAATTCTTTTAATATTACTTTTCCTTTACTTAAGGTTTTAGCTTTGTCACTTCCCAATAATATTGAATGTCCTCCATTTACTTTTCACATAGAACTATTTTTTCATTAAATATGAAATCAATATTGGACAAACATTATACATCCAATCATAGAATAACAAATGTTATATATGTTGGAATATACACTTTTGGATCTAAATCATATGATTCATAGGCTCAGCTGAAATACAAACCATTAATACGAAATGCTGAAATTGACACTATTGGATTGGAAATGTTGAATATACACCATTATATAATATATATTTTACACAGTCTAACTCTTCCACATTTTGGTCATTTTCTGAGCATAATTTCAAATTAATTTAGGATGAAATCCGACAAGGATTTGTTGAAATCACAAGTTTAGGGTTTTTAAGGGTGTTGAATCCGTTTATGCATTCAAAAATGCATTTTAAACAATAAAAACTTACAATCTCGCCAAAGTTTGTATCATTTGATTATGATCGAAAAAAGCCAAAACATAGAATAATTAGACTATGTCTATATTTAAGATCTGACAATGTGTATTCAAACATATAAATATTTTATTATTTTATTACATTTAAATTAAAAACATACATCCCAATCGACACAACATTTTTTTACCACAGTTATTTTTTATTCTACTATTGAATAAATGTTTTTTTATTCTACTTGTTATGAAACCAACTCACAAAAAGATAGAAAAGATAGTTGAATGCCTTATAATTCAGCCTCTTCGAGGGGGCAACCTCCTTTACATTACACAAATGAACAATTCTTGGATGATACAAATGAAAATACCTCCTTTCTATATATAGGAGTCTAAGGGG
>APFE030060082.1:0-10543 GCA_000404065.3 Pinus taeda
AAAAATTGGAGCATTCACCAAATCAATTAACCCAAAACTGGTGGAACTAGAAAAATATGGGACCAAAAAACTAGTTGACCAAAAAATACATAAATATTCATATGCATCCATAAGAATCCAAACCATTATACACAAATATGCAAAGTTTCTCATATATATAGCAAGGGTGCATGTAACCAAAATATAATTGAGTGCAATATATTTTTGAACCAAAATTACATCAACAAAGAGGCTCTATGTAATGTCCCTTCTTAATAAATTTCTTTTAGAAGAGATCAACCATTTTTTCCATTTTGGAGCTAACATATTTTTGGGGTATAAACTTAGGGAAAGTGGTTAAAATATTAAAGTTAGTGGAATGTGGGTCCACCTCTCAAGGAACACACACCTATTGGGAGAAAATTCAATTTTCTAAAGGGTGGTCAAAATATTTGGCGCCACCCACAAGGAAAAGTAAGGCAGCAATTATAAATAGAAGGCTCCCCACAAAAATTGCCTCCTTTTGATAATTTGACATTTAGACATTGTTTCTCAAGTTGTTCATCTCACAAGTGTTGTTTAGCATAGAGTTCTCCAAGCTGAGAACTCGCCCTTCTTTAGGTGGACTTCAAGTGCCACCCTAGGGAAGTAAATTTGTTGCTACATTTGAAGGGAGGGTTGTGGAATTTTGGGAGGACCTTTGAGGCATTATCCTTAGCTAATTAGTGCTCCAAGGAGGATGTATTATAACCTTGTTATGCTTACAAGAACCTCTCACTCCAAACTTATAAATATATGATCTAGCTTATGTTGACAATTGAGGAATTAACTACTTGAAACAATTGTATGTCTTTGTTTGTTTTTAACTATTTAAGTTTTTTAAATTGATTTGTTTAGGCTGATATTAGACACACATAACATCCATATAATTGAGCGAATATCGTGGGCTACCTCTCGTATTGTATTACTGTTTGGGTACTCTTGAGCTTTTGTCAATTTGACTTGGCTCTTTGGGATTATGGCTTCAATTCTTTTACAAGTTCAACATTGGTTATTGACTGAACCAATGGGCTTAGAAAACCATCTATATCCCTGTCATGGCTATCATCATTCTGCAAACAGATCTAAGATCCCTTAGACATGATTCCTTCAATGGGTGCACTAAGCCTCCCTCAGCTCCTTGATGGCATAAACTCCTTCAGAATTCTTCAACTATCTCTCAAACCTATTCTACTATCTTAAACACATATCAAGCATCAACAATAGACTGTTCATTTGTTCAATGAACACTGCATCCATGATCTAAGCCTTCCTCCACGGATGGCACTCGGTTACCTCAAACTTCCCTATAGAATATCAACCTTTAGAAGTCTTTAGATGCTTATGTAAACCCTTGCAATGGATTTAGAAGGCTCATTATAGTTAGGAATGACTGTTGGTTCGCTGAGAATGGACACTGGTAGCTCCCGCAACTCCCTCCAACCCCTCGTGGTAGTGAGCTCCAAAATTTCCCTGGATGAAAATCTCCTTGAAGATGGATTCTTGAGCTTCTTTGGACTATTCCATTGGCTTCATAAGGCCTCAATAGCCTAGCTATCCTCTTGGTTCACTCTCTTAGGTCAAAAATCACTTCTGGAGTGCATTTAATGAGTAACTCTTAGTGATCCTCCACTAAATCTGGCTAACTGCAGTTAATTGTAACTAATTTGGCATAACTGCCCTTTTCTAGCACTGCGCCATGCTTAACCATCGTGGTTGACCTTAACTATTGGCGTTTGGCACACATGTGATCTGTACTACACCTGGTAGTTAGGGATAATGTTGGGTTGGCGATTTGTTGGTAGTCAACACGCAAACTGTGTGTGGTTAATTTCAATCGGTGGACATGTGACTGCTTTTGGCGACTGCTGGTGGTCCTCACCCCCAAACTGCAATCCATTAAACCTTAAATAGAACATTTGACTGTAGTTTGTTAAGAACCACTGTAGTGGAGTTGGTAGCGCGTGTTGAGGTCTTGTCGGTGGTCACGAATTCGACCCCCCCGGACCCAAACATAATTTTACATGACCATTCTAGGGCCACGTGGCAGCCTTCGGGCTTGCCATGTGTCAGCTCCTCATTGGTCACCCAAAATGAATTTTTTGGGGAATATCCAAGGAGTATTCCTTGGAATATTCTTTTTTTTTATTATTTCCCAAAAATCAATTATTCTTGGAAATTGTAGTTTATTGAACTTTTCAAATGGAAATAACTTCTTCAGACGATGTCAATTTTTCGAACTATTCATGGCGTCAGAATGAGGAATATGAGATCTATCTGGTCATTGAGGTTTGACACTCTTTCGAACACTTTGAATTTTGAGCTATCATTAAAGTGATCGATCAATATATGATCACTCCTCCCCATTGGGAATCTTTTGGACCTCAAAACACTCATACATTGTTCTGAACAGTAGATGAGAGCACAATACCCTCTTCTTTGAGCCTTCATACACTTTCCTACATGGCGGGTGCCTTTGAATCAAATCTCGAAGGTAGTTGACACTTCCCTTCATGGACACTCTTGTCCTCGTGTTAAGAATTTTCTTCCTTGAACTCATTCAGAATTTACAGAAGGTAGTTGAACATCACTTCCAAACCACTTCCATGGTGACCTTTGCTGCTGCAAATATTCTTCATGAGACAGATGTCAAAATACAAGAAAAAAACTTGATGACATAAATTCTTGCTCCATCAAAAGAAACAAATTTCACATCATGTGAATCATCATCATGTCTTTACATCTTGTATACAAATTATCAACTAAATCGCAAGCTGACAAAAACAATGCATTTTCAAACATCTGACCCTTCAAGTCAAGCATGTACAAAAACAATTATAATGATTCTTTTACAAAGATAAAACACTTCATCATTATCTCCCTTTTACAATCTTGGAGACCAAATCAACTCTTCCAGGTTGACTTGACATTACATGCATGTTTAAACAAAACAATATGATGGTCGATAGCTTTCCATCAAGTCAATTAGATACATATTCAAATACAAGGAAATCATTAACATCCATGTGTTCATACATTTTGTCCTTATGCATGTATTTGATTATTCAAATTTCTCTTAAGCACAATCATAAGTACAAGATAATCGATCACATGTATATGTACTTTCAAAGCTGAAATGAATATAATTTTCTGCAATAAAGTCTACATACTCAACTTTTCCATCCTGCAACTTGCATTCCATTATCAAAGAAATGCAAATAGATGTGACACATTTCTTTTCACATCAAAAAAAAACATGTAACTTTAATTAGATAAGAACTCTAACCATTTCTTGCCAATCCACACCAAAGGTGCTTCCTTTAAGTGCACATCGACATCAATATGTGGATCATCCTTAATCACATCGATTATGGAAACTTCCTTTCCATTCTTACCATACTCTTTCTCCACTTTATTCAAATTTCATGGAAGCATTGTTGGATTCAGAGTCCAACTCCTTTCAGCAATATGTCATTGCTTATGGCAATAAGTACAACACATGTTCATCTTCTTGACATCATAATTTTCCTTGTCCAATAGACCTTTATCTTCTTACCTTCTTTCCTTCAAAAATTTTCCTGTATGTGGCCATTTTCTTCCAACATCTAGAAACACTATGGTTAACCAAACCACAAAAGTAACATGCAATTCTTTTCCAATGTTTATGTCGAAATTTATCATGCTTAACATAATCAAAAGAAGTGTGATTGAAATCAGATGTATACCTTTCTCTCTCACCTTCATTACCTTCATGAGGAGGTGAATCAAATGAAGAAGTAGCTCCCTTTGGAAAACCATCAATCCCTTCAATGCTTTTAGAGATTTCAAATTTTTTTGGTTCAAGTGTATGTTTATGTACATCTTCTTCCTGCAAATGATGTTTCAAACAATTGCATTACCCAAGAATACAATCTTTACAAACTTGAGGTAGAGAACCTGAAATGAAACTCCTTCTAGGAACTGTTTCAATTGCCTTCATGATTGCTTTGAAACTTTTTCCATAAGATTGTCCATAGCCAAGACCCAAATACTTAGGTCTTTCCTCAACCATTATTGGCTCAACAATACCATGTGCATGTTTTCCCAATCCTTTTCCTTCATAGCCTATTTTGGACATTAACTTGGACACTTTGCCTCTTGTATGTTTTTCAAAACCACCAACATAAAAATTCTTAGAGGAAATTGAAGACAAACATGAATTGTTTACCTCTTCTTCAAGCTGATACTTGACAAAGGCTTCTTTGGTGGCAAGGAGCTGTGTCTCCAACTCATGCATATTTTCTAGGTCCATATTCGCAATATGAATTTGTCTCCATTTCCTGGAATTTGTCAGAAATCAACTGCTTCTCTTCCTCCATGGAATTCAACTTTTCTCGAAGTTCGGTACTCATTTCTCTGCCCATATCCATCATGATGAACAAATCTCGCTTTAAGTCTTCATTAAAGAATCTTGTGAAAGAGGAGGATTTGGAAAACTCACTTGTAGAAGTTGTCATTATCAAAATTAACAAAAGCACTTCAACAAAATTCACAAAGCTTTCAAAGAACTTCTGACAAATTTCTAAACTAAATGGCACTAGAATCAAATTCTTATTCAAGTAGAATTTTGCAAACAAAACCTCTTAAGCTTTAAGGATTGTCTTGAGGTCCTTGGGGTAAGGAGAATTCCTTCAGCCCTTCTTCCTTCTTGTCCTCTCATATACTTATCTTATCAATAGCTTTCCCTTCACCTTTGAAAACTCAAACAATAGTCAGTTTACAAACAATCAAACAGTAGAATTTGACTATTTGAACACCTATCAAGTCAAACAAGAAGAGATATTTCTCTGTCAATCAAACATCATGCTCTGATACCACCTTATCTAAAATGAGGGTTTAACAACTTGTTATGCTTACAAAAACCTCTCTTCATTTGTTTTTAATTGTTTAAGTGATTTAAGTTGATTTGTTTTTATTGATATTAGACACACATTATAGCCATATAATTAAGCAAATAAGCATCAACACATAACAACAAATTTAATCTAGGAGTTGACTCGAATCTCATGGGCTACGTCTCCTTGAGCTTCTGTCAATTTGACTTGGCTCTTTGGGATTATGGCTTCAATTCTTTTACAAATTCCACACTCGGCTCCAATGGTTATTGACTGAACCAATTGGATTAGAAAACCATCTATATCCCTCTCATGGTTGTCATTATTATGCAAAGAGATCGAAGATCCCTTAGACTTGATTCCTTCAATTGGTACACTAAGATTCCATGAGCTTCTTGATGGCACAAACTTCTTCAAAATTATTCAACCGTCTCTAAAACCTATTCTACTGTGTCCAGTACATATGAGACATCAACAATAGACTCTTCATTTTCTCAAAATGAACACTGCATCCCCGATATAAGCCTTCCTCCACAGATGGCACTAGGTTGCCTCAAACTTCCGTGTCACATCTCGGCCTTTAGAAGCCTTCACACGCTTCTATAAACCCTTGCAATGGATTCAGAAGGCTCATTATAATTAGGAATGATGGTTGGTTCACTGAGAATGGATATTGGTAGCTCCAGCAACTTCCTCCAACCCTCGGTGGCCATGAGCTCCATAATCTCCTTGCATGAAAATATCCTTGAAGATGGCTTTTTCAGCTTTTGTGGACTATTCCATTGGCTTCAGAAGGCCTCAATTAGCCTATCTAGCCTCTTGGTTCACTCTGTTAGGTCGAAAATCACTTATGGAGTGCATTTAATGAGTAACTCCTAGTGATCATCCACTACATTTGGCTAACTGCTATTAACTGTAACTAATTTGAGATAACTACCCCTTTTTACCACTCTGCCAAGCTTGACCACCGAGGTTGACCATAACTATCAGTGTTTGGCATGCATGTGATAGGTACTATACCTAGCGGTTAGGGATAATGTTGGGTTGGTAGTCAACATGCAAACAGCATGCGGTTAATTTCAATCGGCGCACATGTGATCGCTTTTGGGGACCGTTGGTTGGTAAGACCGCTGGCGGTCCTAACCCCCAAATCGCAATCCATTAAACCATAAATAGAACATTTGACTATAGTTTGTTAAGATCCACCATAGCGGAGTCGGTTGCATGCATTCAAGTCTTACCAGAGGTCATGGGTTCGATCCCCTATGACCCCAAACATAGCTTTACATGACCATTCCACAGCCACGTGGTGGCCTCCAGGTTTGTCACGTGTCAACTCTTGATTGGTCACCCAAAAGGAATATTTTGGGGAATATTCCAAAGACTATTCCTTGGAATATTCTTTTTTATTATTTCCCAAAAATCAATTATCCTTGGAAATTGCATTTTATTAAACTTTTCAAATGGAAATAACTTCTTCATATGGTGTCAATTTTGCAAAACGTTTGCGGCGCCAGAATCAAGAAGCGAGATCTATCGAGTCGCTCAGGTTTGACACTCTTTTGAACACTTTGAATTTTGAGCTATCATTAAAGTCCTGGATCAATATCTGATCAATCTAGTGCCACTTATTTCAGCTATTTTTGAGTGGTCTTTGTTGGGAAAAATTTAGAGAAGTTGCTCCATGGGAAGACTAATTTTTGTGGAGAATTTCGGGGTTAGATATTATTTCCTTTGAGACGGATGAATTTCTCTTTCCATGGCCTACGTAGAGGGGACATTGGAAAAATTTGTGTGGTGTCGGGCTCAGCTCTTAAGTGTTGAAATTTGTGGTAGGACACCTCTCCTACTACAAATGAAATTTCCTAAAACACTTCCTTAGTAGAGTGAGTAGGCATAAGGAGGGTTTGAGAAGATTTCATCACTTGGGGACACAAACTTTGTTCACGAGCGCCTAGTGCCAAAATAGGGAAATTTTGGAAGGTCAGAATTAGCCAAATCCCTTCCTATTTTTTGTGGGTTTGTTGAAAGGAGTCTAGAGTTAAATTTACAGAATTTTCTGAGTAGTATTTAGGCCAGAAATATCCTTTTGTTGAATAGTACATTTTATTATTCAAAGGGTAATTGCATCATTTTGTGGGTTTACAGGTGGTTGGTTTGGGGCAGATCCCTTTCTGGGTTTAGATGAGTATTTTTGGGAGAAGCTACAACTACATTTTCAGGTGATTTTGGGAATCAAAAAGGGTCATTTTCAGCATTTCTAGTGCAAGAGTAGTTGCCAATTTCTAGGTTTGTGTAGAAGGATTTTGCGGCAAAGTTTCCTAGCTCTTGCGGTCATCTCCTTCACTTGGGTTTGCTCCAAATTTCTTATTCAAGCCCAAGTTAACTTGTTCCTTCCTATATGTACTCCTTAGAGCTCATAATTTAATAAAATGTCTCAACTTATTTGCCTAGCTTCTTGAGGTTTTCGATGGTGCATGCCTATTCATGATTTTATTTTTTATATCCTAGTTCACGTGTCTTTTATTAGTTGTAAATTTCAATTTGGAATACTATAGTGGTATCAGAGCCATGATCTTGGTTAGTTGTGGGGTAGCTAACTAGATCATGGGTGATTTTGGCTTGTATGCATAGTGACAGGTTACACTGTACACCACCCATGGCTCAAAGGAGATTCAGTATGCAAGAATTTTGGGGTGAAATCCATTGGAATGATGAGAGGTTGGCTCAGTTGAGGGAGGTGCACAAGCCATGGGAGTAAAAATATCTACACCATATGGGGAGAGACGACAAAATGAGGGCACTCGATCTCCTCAAAAGGAGTAGACAGGCAAGGGACAGTTAGAGGGTGAGACTAGGATGTGCTTTTGTTGGTGGAGACATGGCTTTAGATATTAGAAGCTTGAGGAGGAGGAGGTCGAGCATGATGTTGGGGGTACACAAGGTCATGAGGAGCACGTAGATACACCTAGTCTCACATAGGAGCCGCCCTTGCGGGAGTTTCCTTTAGTAGCCTCGATTGACATGTGGGTGGTGACAATTGGGCTCAAACCCATAGGACCTTCAATTGGAAAGGTGCCAATAGGCATAGAGGTACCCAGAGCTGTGACAAAGTTCCCAGATGACCGCTTCCTACAGCAGCAAGGAAAGCACCTTGAGGAGCGTGAGCTAGATGAGGATGTTATGCTTGAGGAGCTATGTATGGTGAGGCAGCTTAGGACTCTTGTTGAGTCCATGATGGAGGTAGATGGCAGGCAACTGCCAAAGTTATAGTACTTACAGTCAATAGCTCTCTTGAGGCTTACATAGAGTGGGCCTATAGTATTGTTAGGTGACCTCTACATGTTGGAGGGAGAGTGGTTGAGTTACCTAGACAGATTTTATATGTTGACCATGATATTGAGATGAGGCAATATGAGTTGCATAGGGCGTAGCACTCAAGAGTCAGAGGGTGGAGTTATTACGTATATTGGTGCTCTTACATTTGATCCCTCTCATGGGGTTGGATGGCGAGAGGGGTTGAGCTGGTACCCGATGGAGCAGGCTAGGTGTTAGGATGTATCGATGGCCATATTTCAGTCGGGGCCATGACTTGCTAGAGGGGCTCGAGGACCAAACTATTTTTGGGATGAAGGCGAAATTCCCCATCACATCATGGATTCATTCGATAATGGTAGTAGTTATTCACTCGATCTGGGGATTGAGGGCACACACCCACAAGTTTATATTATAATTTCAAGCAGCACTAGTGTATAGCTAGATCGATAGCAGAGTAGGTGGACTCTAAGTGTTGTCCTGGCATGTGGATCATGGGTAGAGCTGTGTGATGATCAACATACCCTTGCAGGGGCTGATCAAAGGAGGTCATTCTTGGCATTATCATATAGGTGTTGTCCTTGATGGCAACTCACATAGATGATAGTTCACAGTGCAACACATTAACATCAAAGGATTATAGATCAGACTCCAGAGATTGAAGACAGAGAGGTATACATTGGTTCACTTTGTCAAAGTAGCCTATACATGCGGGCACATAGAACAAAAAGAGTGCATACGTATAAACACACATTCAAAGACATGTATGGGATGGAAAATCAAGGTTTTGGATCCAAGGTATTGGTCTGAGGTATTTGGTCCAAGGTATTGGTCCGAGGTATTTGGTCCAAGGTATTGGTCCTAAGTGGTTTTTATCTAAGGTATTGATAATGGCATAAAACTATATGAGGAGAAGATCATTAGGTCAGTGGGTGAAATCATTGAATATCTTATGAAGTGTTAGATCAAATATGTAGGTTATGGGTTTCTGATGCTTTTCTTGATCTGAACTAAGGATGCACCTATATGGTTGATCATGGATGAAGGATTGAGATCATAAGACCTAAAATGAATTTTCATTATGTGGTTTGATCATGGATAGTTTGGATCTGAGTACCGACGCATGTTTTATTTTGTAAATGTTATGATCTTGGTATGACTGAATTCTGGAATCACTGTGAAGTTTTCAAGTTAGTATTTGCAGATTTGTACGCTGGTTCGCTTTGATAAAAGCACGTATACATGCAGGTTCAACCTAATAAAGTATCGTATATAGTATAAAAAATGATATTTGAAGTTGTAGTTGGTTCTGGTGATTGATGCAGAGTTCTGGGTTCTGCATTATGTTTTGGTGACATTGTTCTAAATTTTTAGATTGAGTGATTGTCATTTCCTTCAGTGATGATGGGTTTTGAATGATTGATTGAGTTGTGGTAGATTTAGAGATTGATGATTGAGTTTAAGTGATTTGTTGATGCAGATGTATTTGATGGTTGTATTGTAGTAATGATTTATTTTGAGCTTCAATGTTGCTGGTGGGTCCAGTATGAAAATTTGATGAAACGTGGCCTTCAGATTGTGGTGTTGTCTTCCAATAGTATCCAGTCTGAAAATTTATGAAACGATGTCCCTGGAGGAAGAGAGAAGGGTGTAGCCTTCTTTAGGTCAGTGCCTATGTACTAGTAAATGGATCGGCTAATACAAGAGCTAGGGGGTTGTAGCTCCCTTCTAGTAGTAGTTTGAGAAGGAGAGAAGGTTGTAGCCTTCTACAGGTGTGTGCATGTGTACTGGTATGAGTTTGCACCAGTACAATATTGTAAACTATTTTTTCTTATATTAAAAGAAGATAGCAGCAGGTGAATTTTGTCGCGCAGTGGGTTTCCACCTTAAATCTTGGCGTTCATGTATGTTTCTTATGTGTGATGGTTTGTTTTTTTTATTAGTGCACATGGTTACTATTTATATGGTTAATGAAGTACTCATGCGCTGATTAAAGATTAACATATGATGAATTAACTGAATCATACGTTTGCTGGATATACGCCAACTACCTTAAATACAGTTACATGGACATGCAAGTTACCTTTATTGGATATACTTATATAAATCAAAGTATGAAAAGAAAAAGTTATTGATTTTACTAATACTGATTCATCCCCCCTCTCAGTATTATTTCCAACAATGGCATCGATAGGCCACCAGACAGAGTATTGTATGGGGATGAGGATTTCCTATGGATATGTGGGGTGCAGAGGACACCAGGCAGTAGCACCTTAGTGACACCACCCCTAGCACGTAGGGAGGCTTTCCTGTTAGATCTATCAGAGGGTTAGGAT
>APFE030060085.1:0-21324 GCA_000404065.3 Pinus taeda
CTAATTGTTTATATGTCCTATAGGGGGTCCCAAGATTCATAAAATGGACATATAGGATTTTAAAAACATAATATAAAAAGGTGGGAAGGAATAAATAATGGCCATAGAAGGAAGACATGACTAAAAGGGGTATTATTCACATTAGTATTTGACTTAATTATTTGAATATATTAAACCAAGTTATTAATTAGCTCAATATTAAATTATAGCTATGGTACTAAAGAAAAAAATTTGTGTTAGAGCATGACTTACAAGTACATTGCACCAGTACCCTAGCGAGTCTCAAGAGAAAATTTGTAAGTTATGTAGAACTCACGCATGAGAGGATTTGGTAGATCCTTGGGAATCTTCTTAGTACTAATAAGTCTTGTTTATGAGCATAGTAAAAGGAAAAATTATGACTATCATTATACACATGTATGTGAGTCAGCGAAGAGGGACAAGTCCTAAGAGGGATTAATGAGTCTTGCGCATCATGCAGATATTTGGACAATTCAAAATGGTGAGAACGCGAAGAAATCAAGGTCAGGGAGATTCATCACAAGGACCTCCCACAAATAACCCATTACCTTCACCAGAATTCACTCTCATCTTGCGTTCCCTAAAAGCAATTAATGAGACTTTAAAAGGGTGCCAAACAAATGAAGTGGAAGTGGAGCATCCTCCCTCAGGGTTAGGAAATCTCGAGGGATCAAGAGACTCTGATAGAGGACCTCTAATCGAGGACATTACTAGGGAGCTCCAAAATATTAAGCTACTGGAGTTTGCTGGAGGTCGTGCCAGTGAACGTGTAGAAGCTTGGTTAGAAGGAATGAGAAGGTTCTTCGCACTAAGGGATTATAATTCCAATTCAAAAGCTAAAATAACAATATTCCAACTTAGAGATAGTGCTCTGAATTGGTGGGGTAACTTAGACCGTCAACTACACCTCACTCCAGACAAAGTTACTTGGGAACTTTTTGAGGAGAGATTTAGGAAAATGTACCTACCAGCATATTATGAAGAACAACAGGTAGGAGCCTTCCATGCTCTGGTACAGGGAAACTGTACGGTAGAAGAATATGAAATTAGATTCATGGATTTTTCAAGTATGTCTCCTACATGGATACTGACCAGTGCCACGCAGATCATTTTATTTATGGATTGAAACCTAAGATTAGGGCAATGGTTTGGATGTGAAAACCATCCTCAGTTGCAGAAGCTGTGGAATAGGCTCGTTATGTTGAAGAACACTTAGACTTAAAGCATGGAAACAAAACCATTTTTCCACGCCAACCAAGGTTTATGGGGAAGGCCCCTCCTACCTTCCATAGGGGAGGAAGTTTGAGGCCACCACCATATGGAAACAAGGTGGTACCCAGAGCATCGACAGTGGGGATTTCAATGGTTACTAGTGCAGCTTCACCCGCAGCTTCAAGGGTGATGAAAATGAAGGTCATACGCGAGGAGAAACAAGTAGGGGCAGGGGTCCCAACGGAAGGAACTCTTTCCAAAGAACTCCCCAACATTTGATTCAAGGTCTACCACGCATCACTTGTTGGGGATGCGGGGGACCTCATTACCAATGTGACCGCCGTGAGTTACAAGCTGGTAACAACCGTAGAGAAGGAAAAGCACTAATGAGGGGGGCAAGTAGATACCATCGAATATATGCAGCAGTTGTTAACCAGCATGTTGAACACCAGTCTGTCGTGGTAGAAACCTCAGGTATGATAAACAAAGTAAAAGTTAAAATTTTGTTTGATTCTAGTGTTGTTGGCTGGATAAATCGATCTTGTCGACAAGGCCGATCTCCCTAGTATTAGAAGATAGTCTAGCAACAAATGGACAAACAAACCTATCTTTCTCTAGACATATGCAATTTATAAGTAAATACTACAAAGGTGTTAAGATCCTACCTTAGATCCAATGCTTGTTCATAGTAGTCATCCTTCAATCCTTCGAAAGCTTTAACCTCCAATCATTCGAAAGAGTTACCTTTAAAGACCTGCAATCACAAACAAGCAAACATTAAATAGCACCTGCATAGAAAATATCATAAATCATGTCTATTATGATGATCAAGGAATCCATAAAATAAACCATGAATCAACAACTTATTGAGAAAAACAAATTTATTTGTATTAAATTTGAAGTAGAAGAACCTTACAACCTTTTTAGACTTGATGTTGAACAAGCTCTTCCTGGGGTCTGAAACAGGAATCTCCTTTACTTTGCCAATCCTTGCACTCCTCCAAATGAGATCTTAGAGGTATGTAATCTCTCCTAATAAAAACTCAACTAAAGAAGACTAAGTTCTAGCAACATTTCACCTCAAAAATATTCATCTTCTAACCTCCTTAAGTAACTAGCCCAATGCTTCTTTTTATAGTGCAGAGGAGGAGGTTACAGATCCACCTATGAAGGGATAGAATCTTCCTTCAAAGGGATAAGCTCCTCACATCAAGGGGTTAGCTCCTTAAGGTATGGGATACATGAACCTTAAAAGAGCAAACTTGCCACCTCAATATTCCTTCCAGAAGCTTCTAGAAATAACTGAAAGTCAGTTTTTCAGAATATACTTGCACCTTTTTAACTTTACAGGGGTACGCACCTTTAACAAAGAGACAGTGTAGTCAGGTGCGCAGGAGACATGACCATTAGGTGCGGGACCACAGGTAATACTAAGAGAAAGTGTGGAACCAGAGGTTTAAAGAATTTTGAGAGCTTTTCTCTTATTTTCAAGGCTTGATATGAGGAATTGATGTTTTAGACTTGTAGAGGAGGAAAGTATGAGTGGTAATGAACTCACACAGATAGCAGAATGTCAAGGTGACAATTTTTAGTGCAACAGATTGCCCCCTAAAGTGTGAATTCTGTAATAGATGGAGATAGAGTCTGTCATGTATGAAGAGTGAAGTACTTTATCATTTCAAGGCTCATCTTGTGGACACCCCAGTCAGAACCTGTAAACAAATTCAATGCAAAATATATATATGTAAACATATCATCGCTGAGGTAGGCATTCCCATACTCAGATCAAAACTGACTAGACTGTTCCGATACATGAATGATTTTGTAATACATCAAGAGTATAGACATGTGTAGACACAGTATGGACGCAACCATCAGTTTATGAATAGTACACTGTATAATGAATAACAAAATTCCTCGCAGCCTGGATGGTAGAAGCTAGATCCAGGGTCTTGATTTCCGCTTCCCGAACTAGTATGATTCTATCCATGTGAATGAATGTGTTAGAGTTGAACATGGTAGAAACCACTTGATTACTAGTTAATGATGAGGACTGTTAAAAAGTGTGAGGGAAACCACCAGTAATGTCAATGGCTCTCAAGGTACCCAGTACAATCCATGAAATGTGAATAAATCAGCTGAAGTCGAACATGTCATAGAATCATTCGATCGAAGGTCAATGATGCAACCTATTGTCGAAGGCGAGAAAACCGCCATTATGGCATGCAGTTTTCAAGGTACTGACGATTTCTAGATCAACTTCCTAGATAATGAGCTGAAGTCGATAGAAAGATATCCATCATAGGCAAGCCCACAACACGAAATCATAGATCAAGTTTTGAAGAAATATATTGGCAAGGACTGACTTAGGGATGGTCAAAATGGATGACAGATATTTTGCAGATGAATGGTTTGTTTGAACTGTTCTCTTGAACACATAACAACACTACATATGGCTTGGTGACAATTGACCCAAAGCTAATACCCAGAAACCAGTTGAAGACTTTCAATGTGGTTTGATTAACTGTAAGGCAAAGGATTTTCCCAACCTAGGTGAACAAAAAGTGTCGTGTTCAAGAGTGGTTGACGGCTTTTTTACAAAACAAAGTGTAACAAATAGGTTCATTTTTCTCTCTTTTCCCCCACCATTTCTGGCAAGTTCCTCTTTATTTTTGACAAGCTTGAGGAGGATAGCATTTGCTTGTTTATAAGCTCATCCTTCGGATGATTGCAACTTAGTTTAAAATCCAAACCCTAAGAAGGAGTGGTTCGTTCCTGTTTAAAATTGAACAGGTCCTTTACTGTTAAATTTTAATGAGTCCAGTATAGGAAAAACTCGGTGTTTTTCAATTTTTGGGAGTCACAAGAAAAACTTAAGAAAACTCAATGGGGGTACTTTTTCGTAAAATAATCCCTCAGGTCCAAAAAAGGATAAAATAATACAGGAGGGATGACATTTCCAATACTTTAACGAGCTGGAAAAGACAAGCACTCGTTTTCATATTTAACGAGCCTGAAAAGGGTTTAAAGAGGACCCCATTGGTCATAATTAGTCAACATATACCTTTTTCGTAAGTAGTACATTTCAATCTGTAAAAGGGGTAAACTTATGTTGAAGGGATGATTATTCATTTATTTTAACGAGTTCAAACAATCAAGTGCTCAGCAATCTTTTCAATTTTTAAGAGTCTGAAAAGGGCTTAAAGAGGACTTCAATGTTTCGCTTTTTCGTAAATTTGTGTCCCTCGAGCCTGAAAAAGTATAAAATAATACTTGAGAGAACTGCTTGACCATTGCGATCAAGGAGTACTTTTCATAATTAGTGGCCTCGATCCGAAAAAGTAGAAAAGTGATCGAAGACACGTCATTTCATAACCAGTATCGAAACTGAAACAACAAAAGTCTAGCGATATTTTCATGTTTATATGGTCAGAAAAGAGCTGAAAGTGGACTGCCTTTTTAATTCCGTTTAACGAGTTAAAAAAGGAAAAACTCGGCAATCTTTTCATATTTTACGAGTCAGATAAGAGCTTAAAGAAGACTCGTCCTAGAGGGATGAGTGGTATAAAGGGTAGCAACTGGTTCCGGCAATAGTGGAACTGATCAAAACATGTAATGGTTAAGAGGCTGGCTAATAAAACCACTCATCGTTGCGGTCCCTCAGGAAAGGAAAAACAACCAAGTGAAAGCATATGATCAGCCAAAGAGATGGTGGCGATGGAATGAAACAACCAAGGCTCATCTAGTAGAATTTAGCAGATAAAAACAACAATCACAAGATGTAAATCGGGTATGGGTTCATGTTTACACAAGCTTGAACCATGGAGAACTCTGATTGGATTTGGTTTCATGTTTACACAAGCTTGAAATGCAAAACTATGCTTGTTATAAGTTCCCATGCCCCCGACATAATGACTCAAATCGAGGTGCATGCCCCCCAAGCTTCATTGCATTCAATGAGGTGGATGGAATGAAGGTTCACTTTTGAGGGAGTTGTTTCATTTTTTAATGAGGTTGACACAGTAAAAAAATTATCCTCATAACCCTTGTTTCATTTTTAACGAGGTTGACACAAGATCAAGAACTTTCCTCAAAACCCTTGATTCATTTTTTAACAAGCTTGACACAAGACAAGGAACTATGCTCTAGACACCCGGTTTCATTTCTTAACGAGGTTGACACAGGAAAAAACTATCCTCGGGACTCCTACTTTCATTTTTTAACGAGGTTGACACAGGAAAAACTATCCTTAGCACTCCCGGTTTCATTTTTTAACGAGGTTGACACAGGAACAAACTATCCTCGGGATTGAACAAGAATCAGAAAATGACTGTACAACCTGATATGCAATTTCAAAGGGACTCAAAGGTGTTGGGTTGTGTTATATTCTTTCCACATAGTAAACAGGGGGTTTGAGGGGTACCCGTAACCCCACTTTATGGGGTCCGGGGCAACGCCCCAGAAAATTTTGGTTTTGGACCCTATATGTTAGGTTGGGCAGACCCACCTATGGTTTTGTGCATGATTTTCGCACATGTTTTTTGGACGCGATGGTTTTCGGTCCATGGTATTGGATGCTTCGGCATGTATAAATATGTATTTAACATTGAAAGGAATATAATGAAAAATCAAGCTGGTAGTCTCGATTTTGGGATCCAGTGGGAAATCTCTGTGTATACGTGTTTTATGTGTTATGCTCTCGCATTTTTATTTTTCCTGTGATTTAGAATTCATATGCAGGTAATTTCTGTACGAAGTTAAAACCTACAGGAGAAGGCATCCTCTAGGGAGTTATTTAAGACCTATGGCCTATGGGTTGCTAGAGAAAAAAAATTACCTTTATTATTCTCTCTTTTATTCCACTCTTGGATAGTTTTCATCACTCTGAAACAAAATGCACTCGAATAGAATGAAACGCTTTTCTGCCCTAGTGGCCTAGTTTTGACGCAACCTAATATCCAATTAGAGGTTATGTTTGAGCCATCCAACCGTCAATATGAGTTATAATGTGATCTTTGTAGAGTGTTCATCATAATCCTTGCATGTATATCCATTTTTCCATCAATGATGAGGGTTGACGTCGCATCCTGTCAAATTATGATGGTCAGTCATGAGAGATAAAGTTCCAAAAGTTATAAATTATGCATTCAAACTTTGATTAATGTCTTTCTTAGACCCTTAGAAATGTGTGCGTGTGTGTGTGTGTAGAATAAAGTCACAGAGTGTGGCATTTCAGTGAAATTTTTTAACCCCAAAAATATCATTTATGGCCTCAAACTCCCCTATCTACAATGTATGTTGCTTCAACCTTCTAAGCATTACCTCCAAAATCTCATCCTTCCTTCCTAAACACCACTAAAGAACTTGAATTGGTTCTTCCTCCTTACCATCTAGGGTAAAATGTTCCACCACCAAAACTAATTACCATCAGCTAGGGTTTGTATTTGAACACCGATAATGGTAACTTTACAAGACTTTTCCCCTCATACAATAAGATAATAGAGCTCCCAAATATAACTCACAATAATCCAAATCTTCATGTCCTCAACTGATCCCTTCCTTCCTTTTATTGTGATGGCTATCAGAATACCATGGGTCTTCCAAAAACCATGGGTTGTTTTCCCTCTTTTAATAATGATCTAGATTGAATCATTATATTATTTTACACCCATATTGATGTGTTTATAGTGGTAAAAGTGGAGGAATTAGCACATAGGACCATTTTTATTGGTGGGACACAGTTTGGTAAATTCAAGTTTGAAAGCTTCTAAAACATTTTGAGGAAACAAATGACATTTTTTGTGGGTAAAGCCTATTTTTTTTAGTGACACAACCTTTCCACATATTCTACAAACATAGACCTTTCCAACAAAATAAGAATCACCTCAATTAGAGTCCATATAAAAACGGTATGCCACTAATAAGTTTACCTTCTTGTTATCACCACCGTAATTTGAGAGGATGACATGTCAACCACCATTATTCATAGAAAATGGGTTAGGCACATGATTATGATGAATAAGACTCTAGGAGATTCCATATTGTAACTCTTGTCAACAGTTGAGGTAGTCAAACCTAATCACTAGTAGTCTATCTGTTTGTTCTATAATCAGACCACTAGGAAGAAGAGGGGTTCCATTCTTTCGAGTGCATTTGTTCCATAGATGAGAAAAAAAAGTCTATAGGGATAGGAGAGAGAGAATATGGACATAATTTTCACATTTAAGTATCTAACAAGCCAGATGTCACACGTCTTTGTACTCATATTTGTTTTCTATTCAGAGAAAGAGAGCAGAGTGACCTCACCTTCCAACTAGGTTTTTTCTCGAAAGGGTTTCCTAGTTAATATATTGTGTCATTCATGGTTTGTGATTTTTTATTCCAATATTCTCTATTTTCTATATAATTTTAATTTCCATGCATATGCAATTAACTGTAATCTACAGATTTCGAAATCTTAAAAAATTAAAGCCATAGTAATGTAGATTTTAGATTTTTAAATACAGTTTTATCAAATTGGTTGTGATAAAAAGTCGAGTGGAGCATCCATGAAATTTTACAGATCATATTGGTATTAGAGAAAGATTATGGATATTTGTGTGGGATCTAGATAATCTAGGACAAAATTCATAAAAACCTAATCATGGCTGACAAATCTATGGATGACCCTCATGATCTTGCAAAGAAGATATTTTTGTAGTTGGAAGCATAAGTTATAGATATAAGTTGTAATATGAATCTCCTCGTGTCGTCCCTGAGAAATAAACTAGAGATATTTGTAGAAGATGGGGGTCCTAATTTAGAAGGTAAATTAGAGGGGATATTGGAGATCGGGAAGAAACAAAGAACCAACTGTAGCAGGGAATCATAAAATACCATCCTAGTTTGAGTTTCGTGAATCAATTATAGTATGTATTCAAAATGGAAGTGAAGGTCCACCTCAAGTCATACCAAGGTGACATAAAGGCTATAAAGCTAATTCACTAGTTATAGAAATTCCCTTTGATGTATGTTGAGTCATGTTTGGAAGTCGCTACATGTACATGCAAGATAAAATACTCATGGGGAGAGCCAACTAATACCAGCTTGTCAATGATGGAAAATCATTCACCATCTATGTGCAAAAAGACAAATCAAAAATATCACTAATAAGTGTCAATTAGGCCAAAAACTTAATCAGTTCCAATAAGAAGTATGTTTTACTTTTTTTAAAAGAAAATCAATTCGTAGAAGAGTTTAAAAAGAGGTAAGTCATCCCCAAACATGTGTAATAAGAAGCATAAATAGTAACTGGAAGAGTTTCTATAGGAATATAGGGTTGTGTTACGAGGGTTTATGGGGTGACCACCTAAGTGGGAGGTGGATCATGAGATCCAACTATTGTCGAACTCCCCATTTCTGAACCTTTGGTTGTATAGGAAATTTATTATAGAAGCAAGTGAGGGGAAGAAACAATTGCAACAACTACTCAAACAGGTTGTCATCAGACCATGTACATCATGACCATGTCAGTCACCCATCATCATTGTGCCAAAGAAGGATGGGACATTGTTACACAACCACCTCACAAAATAGAAGAATATATAGAGCAACGACTTTAAAATAAGCCTCTTTGAGGGGGAAACCTCCTTTACATTAGACAAATGAACAATTATTGGATGATACAAATGAAAATACCTCCTTTCTATATATAGGAGTGTTATGAAGCCAGCTCACAAAAAGATAGAAAAGATAGATCAACGCCTTAGAATTCAGCCTCTTCGAGCGGGCAACCTCCTTTACATTACAAAAATGAAAAATTCTTGGATGATACAAATGAAAAGACCTTGTTTCTATATATAGGAGTCTAAGGGGTCATAATTGAATAAAAGCCAACATAAAAATAATAATGTAAGGGCACAGTAATAAAAATAGTGGGCTTCTATGGGGCACAATAATAACAATATGGGGACTATATGGGTACAACAATATAATCAAGGGGTTGTATTAATAACAATAAGGAGTTATACTAGTAGTATAGGGACCTAACATGCCCCTCTCCAAAAAGTATTCTCCTCTGCGCTTGAGTAGTTCTTGATGCTTCTCTATAAAATGTTTGTTCTCCCATGTGGAATCTTCAGTGGGTAAGTTCTTCCACTTGATGAGATACTCTGAAATTGATTGATTTCGTAGCTGCTGGATTCTTGTTTTTGTGACTGCTCTAGGCTCTAATATGATTTTTCCTTCCTTGTCAAGTTATGGAAATATTGTTTGAACTTGGATCTTCTGCAACTTTTGAATGAGTGGCCACACTTCTTCATCCTTATTCAATTCATCCCTTGCTTCATTTACCCAATCTAGTTGGATAACAAAAATAGCACAAATCAATGCTTCCACATGCTCATCCTTTCTTGAGAGTGAATCTATAGCAACAATTTTCTTCCCTTTTTTGTAGATGATTTAAAAGTCATAACCCAACATATTTGTGACCCATTTTTTCTATTCTTCTAAAGATAATCTTTGTTGTAAAAGGTATTTAAGACGATCATGATACATTTTTACCTTGAAGTGCCTTCCCATTAGGTAAGGTCACCATTTCTTAAGTGCATGTAGTATTTCCAACATTTCCTTCTCATAAATAGCTTGCTTGAGATGTAGCTATACAAATACCCAATCGCCTATATCAAAACTTCTTTCACTGTAGTGTTGATCTGCCTGTTGTTTCATTCGATTCTGCACCAAAGTGGCGTTAAGCTTTAAAAAATGGATAAGTTGCTTTTGATGTTCGATGTGATCCTTCACTACTTGAATATTTTTCTTCTTGATATGCCCTTCTATCTTGAGAGTTTGAGCAGTGGTAATTTCTTCCAATGCATTACAAGATATGGTCAGATTCATTTCTTGATGCTCGATGTGATCTTTCACCTCTTGAACATTTTTCTTCTTGATATGTCATTATATCTTGATAGTTTTAGGAGTGGTAATTCCAGACAATGCATTACAAGATATTATCAGATTCATTTCTTCTTTCTCGATGTGATATTTCACTTGTTGAACCTTTTTCTTCTTGATATCTCCCTCTATCTTGAGAGTTTGAAGAGTAGTAATTCTTTCCAATTCTTTACAAGATATGGTCGGATTCATTTCTTCTTTCTCTATGGTTGGTTCCTGGTGTATATCCTCTTCTTTTAATGTTTCTTGATCCTTTTCTTCCTCCTATTCACAATCAATGTAAAATAATTTCTTCTTATCACAATTATGACCTTTAATGTATTTGTTATCACAATCGTAACAAAGCCCTTTTGCTCTTTTTTCTTCCAATTGTTGTGGTGCCAACCTTGTAGGTTGTGGAAGGATAAGAGAAACAACACTTCCATATTTATAGTAGTGAGGGGTAGACTTCCTTATTTCCATAGTTTTTTTTTCCACTTTTCTTGTCAACCTGAATGCCCTCTCCAATGAATCAGGTTCCCAAAGATGAACCTCATGTTGAATGTTATCCTTTAAAGTCTCTATGGAGACATCAATCCTTTGCTTCTCTAGAATATAATTTTCCCTTGTATTCAAATTTTTAAAGTCCTCAATGTGCTCTTCCATTGAAAACTTTTGTTTGAGATTTATCAATTGGCTAAAGAAGGTGTTTCTCTTTGTATCCTCACAATGTGCTATCATTTCCTCCATGAAAATTGACCACGTACATAGTGGTTTTTATGAGAACAAAGCCCTTATACCATAAAAATTGATCCGGTTCTAAATATGAAGATGCAATGTGTACCTTTTGTAATAGTTGCACCTCATGTATATCAAAATATTGCTCCATTTATAGTATCCAACTTAACAGACCCTTGCCATCAAACTTCTTCATATCACCTTTTCTTGATTTTAGGAGCTTGATCTTAAAACAACTGTAACTTTGTACTTTCAAATCCCTAAGTTTTGAAATTACATCATGTAGTATCCCTCTAAGTCCTCTTTCTAACCCTAAATGTCTGATCAAGATTGGATTCTGCAACGAAGGGTTATATCAAATTTCCCTCGGTGACCTAATTATAGACTAGTTCAGTAGAGCGAACTTGTACGAAGTGCCATGTGTCACTATTTCAACCTTAGGACCTAAAACTGATATATAGATAACTACATTTCGTCCTCATTCTATAAATTCTTACAAAATGTAAATCTAATGTCCAGAGAGAAAGTTATGACGATTTTCCCAAGGTCACCTGTTTGGAATGTAATTTGGGAGTCTGCAAAAACCCTAATTTCCTCAGATCATGTCTCTGACAATATAGTGAGACAAGATTTTAAATTCAGACCCAAGGTTCAGAAAATTTCTTCTCAGGTGGGTTTTGTTTTTAGCTTCTAAAACTTTGTAGTGAAAATGTTATAGCAAAAATGCCACGATGACCCATTTGAGATGGAATTCTGGAGCTTGGAAAAACCCTAATTCCTTAAATCATATCTCTGAAAATATATCAAGACAACATTTTAAATTTGGACCCAAGGTTCATAACGATTTCTTCTCAAATGGGTTTTGTTTTTAGCTTCTGAAACTTTGTAGTGAAAATATTATAGCGAAAATTCCACAATGACCTGTTTGGAGTAGCGAAACCCAAGAATCCAAAGCTCTGATACCAAATGTTATGAAACTAGCTCACAAAAAGATAGAAAAGATAGATCAACCCTTAGAATTCAACCTCTTTGAAGGGGCAACCTCCTTTATATTACCCAAATAAATGAACAATTCTTGGATGATACAAATGACAAGACCTCCTTTCTATATATAGGAGTCTAAGGGGTCATAATATAATCAAAGCCGACATAATAATAATGTAAGGGCACAATAATAACAATAGTGGGCTTCTATGGGGCACAATAATAACAATATGGGAACTATATGGGCACAAAAATATAATAAGGGGTTTGTACTAATAACAATAAGGGTTTACTTTAGTAGTATAGGGACCTAACAAGGAGTCTAAGGGGTCACAATATAATTAGAGTCAACATAACAATAATAATGTAGGGGCACAAAAATAACAATAGTGTGCTTCTATGGGGCACAATAATAAAAATATAGGGGTTATCCGGACACAACAATACAATAAGGGGGTTGCACTAATAACAATAAGGGCTTACACTAGTAGTATAGGGAGTTAACATGCCCCTGTCCTTCAAAAAAGTGTTTTCATCAATTCTTGAGTAGTTATGGGTGCTTCTATATAAAATTTTCATCCTCCCATGCAAAATCATTTGTGGTTAGTTTCTTCCACTTGATGAGATACTGTGAAATTAAATGATTTCATAGCTATAGGGTTCTTATTTCCATGACTGCTTCAAGTTCCAATATGATTTTTTCTTCCTCATCCAGTTCCAACAATATTTTTTGGACTGGGAATTTCTCACTTATAACCTTCTTTAAGCATGAAACATGGAAAACTAGCTGCACTTAGGAAGATGCAGGAAGCTCCAATTTGTATGACATAGTACCAATCTTTTGTAACACATTGTAAGGACCATATTACTTTCGTGATACTTTATTATCCTTCTTAGCTTGCTTGTGGGAAATTTGTTTGTATGGTTGTAGCTGTAAAAATACTCAATCACCTACATCAAAACTTATTTTTCCGTGATGTTGATTTGTTTATTGTTTCATTTGATTTTGTGCCAAAGTGAGGTTATCCTTTCAGAGTTGGAGAACTTGTTGTTGATGCTTGATGTGATCTTCCATTGCTTGAACCTTATAATTTTCTCTTAAAGATGATGTGATAGATGGTGTATGATATCCATAAAGTGCCATAAATGAGGTCATTGTTTCTGAGGTGTTATAGCACCATTCAACTAGAGGTGACCACTTGATCCATTATGCTTGTCTATCAGATACAAAGCAACAAAGATATCCTTCCAAAAATTTGTTTGCTATCTTTGTTTGTCCATCTATCTTGTGATTTTTTAGGAGTGGTAATTCTTGCCAATGCACTACAATATATGCTTGGATTCATTTATTCTTTATTTGGGGTTGGTTCTTGGTGTATATCCTCTTATTTTGACTTTTCTTGATCATTTTCTTCCTCCTTTTGACAATCTATGTAAAATAATTTCTTCTCGGCACACTTATGATCTTTAGTGTATTTTCTATCACAATTGTAACAAAGCTCATTTTATTTTTTTTCTTCCAATTATTATGGTGTCAAAAACTTGTAGGTTGTGGAAGGCTAGGAGCAACAAAAATTCCATTTTTATATTTATGAGTGGTAGGATTCCTTGTTGCCATAATTTTTCTTTCAATTTTTTTTTGGCCAACCTAAATGTCTTGTCCAATGAATCAGGTTCCCAAAGATGAACCTCATGTTGAATGTTATCATTTAAAGTCCCTATGAAGATATCAATCCTCTGCTTCTCTAGAATATCATTTAACTTTATATTCAATTTTTGGAAGTTCTCAATGTATTGTTCCATTGAACCCTTTTGTTTGAGATTTATCGATTGACTAAATAATGTGTCTCTCTTTGTATCCTCATAATGTTCTATCATTTTCTTTGTGAAAATTGGGCAGGTGACAAGTGGTTTATGAGAACAAAGCCCTCTACACCATACAAAGTGATTCAGTTATAAATATAAAGATGAGATGCATACCTTTCGTATAAGTTTCACATCATGTGGATCAAAATATTGCTCCATCTATAGTATCCAAATTACCAGATCCTTTCCATCAAACTTCCTCATATCTCTTTTTCTTACTTTTAGGAGTTCAATCTTGAAACGATTGTTAATATGTAATTTAGAATTCCCAAGTTCTGCAGTTTCTTTGAATTGTAACCCTCTAAGTCCTCTTTCAAACCCCATACATTTGATCAAGGTTGGATTCTTCAAGGAAGCGCTATGCCCAATCTGATGACCTAATTATATATTGGTTTAGTAGAACAAACTTATACTAAGTTCCATGTGTCACTATTTCAACCTTTGATCCTCAAAAAAATACCCAACAAACTAAATTCTATCCTGTTTCTATCACTTTTTACGAAATTGGAATCCGATGCTCACAGAGAAAGTTATTACAATTTTCCCAAGGTCACATGTTTGCGGTGGAATTCGGGAGCCTAGAAAAACCCTAACTTCCTCAGTTCATATCTCCACAAATATAAAGCGACAAGATCAAAAATTTGGACACAAGGTTCCTCAAACACTCATCTCAAATGGGTTTTAATTTCATATTCTGAAAATTCATATATAAAACATTATAGCGAACATTCTAGGATGGCCTGTTTGAAGCATCAAAACCCTAGAATCCAAAGCTCTAATACCAAATGTTATGCAACAAGCTCACAAAATAGAAGAAGAGATAGATCAATGACTTCAAAATAAGCCTCTTTGAGAGGGAAACCTCCTTTACATTACACAAGTGAACAATTCTTTGATGATACAAATGACAAGACCTCCTTTCTATATATAAGAGTCTAAGGGGTCACAATATAATCAGAGCTGTCATAACCATAATAATGTAAGGGCACAAAAATAATAGTTTTGGGCTTTTATGGGACACAATAATAACAATATGGGGACAAAATGGGCTCAAAAATACAATAAGGGGGTTTCACTAATAACAATAAGGGGCTACACTAGTGGTATAGGGACTTAACACACTGACGTATGTACATTGATTATAAGGAATTGAACAAAATCAAGTTCACGAATTGTTACACCCTACCTAGGATAGATGATCTATTGGTTTGGTTGTAACAAGTGAAATAATTCACCAATATGGACTTAAAGTATGGATATCACTAGGTTTGAGTCAAAGAAGAAGATGCCTAGAATACCTCTTTCAAATCTAAGAAAGGGTTGTATGAGTTGTTATTCATGTCATTCATCCTATTCAATGCACCAACTACATTTATGAGGTTAATGAATGATATATTATTCCCTCTTAGAGATCCATTTTTTATTGTTTATGTGGATTATTTCCTATTTTATAGTGCAACCTAGGAGGAGCACATCTCACATTTGACACAGTTTTTGGAGACATTAAAGAAGCACTAGCTGCTAGAAAATCTCAAGAAGTGTGAGTTTTCATAGAAATATTTGGTGTATCTTGGGTATGTGATAGGTGGGGAGAGATAGAGATAAATATTTCCAATATGGAGGCCATTATGAAATGGTCGATGCCTATTAATTTTTTTGAGGTTAGGAATTTAGTTGGGGAAGCATGGTACCTAAGGAAATTCATACCCTCATTTTCAACAGTAGCAGTGCCACTCCATGCCATAATAGTAAGTGGAAAATGTTTCGAATGGGGAGAGATTTAGAAGAGGTCCTTTGAGGAGCTATAGAATAATATCAATTAAGAACCAAATCTATCATCGAACTTGTAGCATCCCTTTGAAGTGGAGATAGATGTGAGTATGTTATGGGAACAATCTTGATGTAAGGAGGAAGGCATGTATACTACCATTCTAAATTATTTCATGGGGAAGTTCTTAAATACTCTACGTATGACAAGGATCTTTATGTCTTGGTGTAAGAATTGAAGAAGTGGAAGAAATATTTGATGGAAAAGAAGATAGTAATACATAAATATCACTAGCCACTACAATACATGTAGGCCCAGAGTAAGCTACAATAGGCTAGTAATTACATGTGGATGGGGTTTCTACAACAATTTAATTTCGTGATCAAGTATAATAATGGAAGCACAAACAAGATGGATAAAAATATTTCAAAGCCACAAAAATTGAACATCATCGTTTTAGGAACATGAATCCATTCACCCATGATGCATACAAAGAGGCATATTAACAGGATGAGGACTTTAATAGTTACATAATCATATTTGTGTGCATGATGGTGACCACATCATTGACTACCATCTGTAGAATGGGTTACTCGAAATGATGGATAAGTTATGTGTTCCTAAAGTTGAGCAGTTGCAACTAATCAAAGAGGCTCATACCTCCAAGGTTGCAAGGAACTTTGGTGTAGGAAAGATAATGACTAACTTGAATAGGTATGCGTATTTTCCCAAGATGCAAGAATGTGTAGCTAGGTTTATAAGAGGATGCATGCTTTGTTATCCCAAAAAGCTTAGTAATATGAAGTAGGGCCTAATTCATCCCTTACCCATACCCCCTTATCCTTGGGAAGGAATTTCCATGGACTTTGTGGGAGTCTTATCACCAACTAGAAAGGGACATGACTACCTATTCATGGTAGTTGAAAAGGTCACCAATATGTGTGTTCTCATTTCTTGTAAAAATACCACCAATGGGAAATAAGCACCGAGCATATTCTTTGGATAGGTATGGGTGCACTTTGGGATACCAAGGAGTATCATTTCAGACAAGGAAATGAAATTTTTTAGTGCATTTTTTACTTTCTTATGGGACAAAATGGACACAAAGTTGAAGAGGTCTACAAAATTTCATCCATAGATGGATGGGAAAAAATAGTCAACATGAATTTGGCGCAACTTTCAACGGGTTATAATCAGAAGCATGATTCCAAAGACCTAGGATGAAAATGTGGTACATATAAAACACTCTTATAGAAGAGAAATCCACACTTCCACTAGTAAGTCCCCATTTGAAACTTATTTTAGATACTTTTCTCCTTCACCTTTAGATATTGTATATGGGAAGCAAGGCGAAGTGAGGGATGATTTGTTAAATATTAAAGAACAAAGAAATGAAATAAAAATATTGGAAACAAAAAAAACATAAAACTAGAGAGACACAAATATATGTGGTTCAACTAATCTGGGCTACATCCCCTGAGAATCAACCAACCCTTTTTATATTATCTAGCAAATTGAAGGGATACAACCTATAGTACAATCACTGTAACTTCCTGTTCACTCTCACATAGTATACTCTATTTTTCTCACAAAATAATACATAGTCATAATACAAATCCCTCATAAACATAACATTTCCTTATAAGGGGAAAAAACCTAAATTAACATAAATTATACCATATAATATTCTTCTTAATGAACGATCCAAATTTTCTATGAAATTATAATATTTTATAAGGATTTTTTCTCTAAAATTTTTCTTTATGGGGTGCTTCTCCCAAACCCCCGCTAGGGGGCACTCAAGATTGATGTCACCCCAATATATCCCCATACAACATTAGTGGTGGGGAAGCCCCCCCACATCTCCCCATCATGGACTGAGATCCAAACACGACTAAAATAACACCTCTAAATCTAGAAGATAATCAAGCTCCACATCCAAATTATCTTATAGGGGCTTCCTTGAGGGCTAAAAATTTTGTTGGGAAGATCAAGAAGATCCATATAAGAGTACAAGAGAAACTATAGAAATCACACGAAAAATAAAAGGTTAGGCATGATCAACCTAGAATAGAGAAGTCATTCAAGGTCGGAGACAAAGTATGGTTATAGTTGAACAAAAAGAGGTTACAAGGTCCTAGTAAGAAATTGAAGGCTCTGTGATATGGTCCCTTTGAGATATTGGAAAAGGTGGGATAGAATGCGTATAGACTCATTATACCCCATACATAAACATTTACTTAGTTATGAATGTGGCGAATATGAATCTCTATGAGCCTTCCATGCTAGATTAGAAAGATGAACAAGTCATACTTTAGGTGAAGGATTTCACACAAGATGCTCAGGCAGAGTTGAAAAAGAATATAGTTTTGCACAATAGGTCCAAATTATAAGACAGAGGAAACATAACTTTTGGAAAATTGGGTTGAAGGGAAAGCTCAATGTAAAGCTAATTGGTACACCCGAGAGAAGGTGGAGGAAACATTCCCTCACCTCATTCAGTAGAAGCTTTTGGGGACCAAAACACTCCCAAAATGGGGTCTGACTTGTATTGGATCATTATATTGTTTTTCATCCATTTAAATTCTTTTAGAGTGGAGAAAGTGGAGGAATCAACTCACTAAACCATTTTTACTTGCACAAACCAGTTTAGAAAATTAGGGTATGAAACCTTTTGGGATGATTTTGAGGCATCAAAGGAAGCTTTTTGCGGTAAAACTTACCAAATTGACAATGCACCATTTTTTTATATTCTACATAAAGTGAAGTCCATATGAAAAATTTATGCCACTCAGAAGTTGACCTTCTTATTCTCACAACCATAATTTTAGAGGGTGCTACATCATCTCCCATTATTCATGCAAAATAGGCTAGGCACATGATTATGATGAATAATACTCTAGAAGATTCCATATTATAACTCTGGTTAACAGTTAAGTTAGTCAAACCTAACCACTAATAGGTTATTAGGTTGTTTTATAACCACACCATTAGGAGCAAAAGGGGTTCCATTCTTTTGAGTGAATTTGTTCCATAAAGAGAAAAAATTATCTGAGAGGGACAAGAGAGAGAGAACATAAAGATGATTTGTGCACTATAGTATTCCACGAGACACAAATGATACCATTTTTTTACTTGCAATCATTTTCTACTCAGTGAAACAGAGCATAGTGGCCTCAATTTCCAGTTGGGTACTCTCCTAGAAGGGTTTCCTAGGTCATATTGTGTCTTAATCATGGTTTGAGAGTTTTTATTTCACTATTATGTATTTCAAGTACAAATTTAATTATCTAAATTAACAATTAATTGTAATTTACATATCCAAAATTCTAAAGAAAAATAGAACACTAATATTCTAGATTTTAAAATTTGAAATGTAGTTTTAGCAAAGATGTTGTGATGAACTATCCACTGGAATATCCAAGACAATTTACAGATAAAATAAAGTGACTTTTTTATAAGATTTATTATTTAGTTAATTTTTTAGTCACTTAATACTCTCGTTTATTAATTAATTACACAATATAACTAAAGAGATGGCATTAAATAATTAAATTAGTTAGCTAGTCTTATGTTCTTAAAAGAGGACACCATAGTTCTCCATGCCTTAGGTTGTTTGTCCCAAAGAAAATCTATTATAGAGCCTTGATGACATCCGAGTCCAATTTCCAGAATCCATCTAACTTTTATGAAGGCATTGCTCAACACCTGCTACATCAATAGCACATGAGAGAAACCTAAAACTACTAGTACTATTGATCTAGGGTGAAGCAATACATCCAACATGAAAATTCTTGGATTCCAATAAAAATATTTGGAAGGCTTTGCTAGCTCTACTAGTATAATTCAACATTAGATGGCCAAATACAGGCCTGATCGGGTTGTTTGTGCTCAAAGAGGATTCACATCAGCCATCCTAATCACTCTTTCACTCTTCTTACATTCTCATAAACCCCGCTACCTACGTTTTATCTCTAAAACATTGTGTAAGCCCATGATCCTTCAGCCTCCGAGTGCGTAGATCAAACCAACATGTGACCCTATCCATGTGACTCTGCGCTCTCCTAATCCTCCCTCACCTTTAAATCGTAGTTGTTCATTCTCTCTGCCAATCTGGTTCTTTCCCTATCACATCAAGAAAAAACTGTGCGATCAAATGGCACCATCCGATCAACTTCGCCATGATCAGATGGCATTCATTCCTCCCGCACCCATAAATTGACCGCTCGTTAGCTCGTGGGGAAAGCAGTTTTTCTCCTGTCACATCTGGCACGCGTCACCCGAGGATTTTAATCACTCGCCCTTGTACGATTACCACTTCCCTCCAAAAGCGGCGTGATCAATACCTCCCGCCGCTGAAACCACTTTCCTCGCATGTTAATTCCCCATGCACCTCTTCCACTCGATAGCCGTTAGATATGCTCACCTGAGATCTGACAGCTCATAATCACTCTGCCCCGTTTCCTACTGATTTCTCCCGCTGTGCCATATTCGCCATCCATCTATGTGATCCAATGGATGATCTATCATCTTCCCGCTCGTACATCTATCGTGCAGTCCACGCACCGTAGTCATGTCGTGCACCCAAAGGACGACAACGATCAACTACCAAGTACCTCGTGCATTTTATCTCCAACCACTGCATTCAAGAAACAAAATGGCCGAGAAGAGAAGGACAAACCTCGAGCAGCTAAATGCATTTATCAATCATGGAATTTCTTTCATGCTACACTCCACCTGCTCAAAAAGGACAACGGAGCATCCAAGAAAATCAATTTTGCTCACTGAAGCAGGCAGACTCCACCAAAGATTCCATCGGACAGTTAAATTGGTTGGTGGTCAATTATGACCCCTCCACGCATAGAACAACAGACATCTTTGTAATCAAACTCTATATATACCCAAAAACACAATGTAATCAGGGTTGATGGCTGTTAGGGAAAATTTTAAGAACCCCCCCTAAATTTACATGTATAATAAATGGGCGAATCTCCATGGTATATAGGAAAAATGGAAGGCGATTTTATCAATAATATGATATGTATATATAATTTTTTGGCGAATCCCTCACCAGGCATGGCGAATATTTTACTCAATTATAAAATCTTGTGTTTATTGAATACACAAATGAAATCATTGCATTTCTTTAAAATATCTTTTGAAATCAAAATTACCGAAATTACATATCGATAATCTAGTGGGTGTAATATAAAATTCACCCGTGCCATAAAGCATGAGAAAAAATCTAATACTATATATAAAACTAAGAAAAATTCAAATTCATCACTTCTATGTTCCTATTTGCAATTATAAAAATCACCCAAATTACAATATGTTTACTCCACTTCTAGGGACCTCGTAACCACCCTACCAATACACAAGTATGTTCCTATTTGCAATTAGAAAAATTATCCAAATTACAATATGTTTACTCCAGCATATGTTGGAAAGTTATAGAAGGATGACTAGTGTAATCAATCCATTCCTTTTAGCCCTGGATTTGTTTCAGTTTAAAACAGAAGTATACAAATATACTTGTCCAATGTCTATGCTTTAACCATTCACCTTAAGATGTTTTTACAATATAATTTCCTAAGTCTATTTAATATCTTCATTATCATAAAACCAACCTATATCCATCTTAACTCCACATCTACCATTCTTAGGGGGATGAAATCTATTTATCCCTCTGAGCAGTTGGTAGACCTAGAATTAAGATGGATCTAAGATAGAGTTTCGCCTTTAAATAGTCTATGCTCACATGAATACCATGGGTCAATACCATGGGTTATCATAAACCTGGAGCTTAAAAATTACTATTAGTA
>APFE030060086.1:0-16106 GCA_000404065.3 Pinus taeda
TTAGGTTTGCCATTTTTTACTTTATATTAGGTTTTAATAATTTTCTTTGAAATCTTTTTTTTTTTTTAAACATGATCGGGTACTTTTCTATTATAAAAAACTGCTAATAATAAGAGTTGTTACAAGGAGTGGAGAGAGAAGAAAAGAAGTCTAAAATGGGTGCTCAGACCCTAACTTCTTGAGAGTAAACTTAAAACTGATATACTGAAATAAAAAACAGCTATATTGCCTTACAAAGAGACCTACGAGAAAGCAAAATTTGCTGGCCATAAGATTGTTTACCAAAACTGGTTGACAGAGTCTTCCATCTGAGGTTCTTTCTTGATGCTTGCTCCGGTTGATGCCTCAGCTTGCATGGTCTGAG
Organism: Pinus taeda; assembly: GCA_000404065.3. NCBI lineage: Eukaryota > Viridiplantae > Streptophyta > Pinopsida > Pinales > Pinaceae > Pinus > Pinus taeda. Next base: position 365 of record APFE030060086.1, read on the forward strand.
TGATGTTTTTAATGTGGGATATGGCCTCTTCCATGTGGTTACATTTTTCTTTTAGACTCTCGATTTCAACTCTTTGTTTTTCCAGTTTTTTCCTCTTAGAACGGCTATCAGCCTGAAAGTCATCCTTGAGCTCGTTAAAATGCTTGATGAACCTGGCTATCATGAAGTAGTATTGTTTGCAGAGCGTGCAAGTGTTTTTTCCTAGCACACGATCCAGTGGGTTTTCAGTTGGTTCACTGCCGTCCTGATTCTCGTTCTGCATTCTGTTCTCTGAGGGCTCCGCCATGACTGAGGAGAAGAGCACAACCAAGAAGGAACAGAGGGTCAGCAACAAGTGAGCCTGTAAATAACAAGAGTTATACCTGAGTCCTTTCGGGGGGAGGCGCGCTTCAGTGTTGTTCCGGGGGCTGCCTCGCTTGATGCCGATCTTTTGGATCCGAGGGAGTGGAGATCGCGCTGAAGAGATGGGCTGGAAACAACCGCTATTGCTGCCAAGCTCCTGAGGCAAGGCGCTAGACTCTGGATCTTCCCTTTGCTATCGAAGAGAGAGGGGAGGGGGGAGTTTATACAGCGACCGAGTGGGCTGAACGAGCAGGAGGTACTGAAGGTGTTCATGAATTTGGACAGACTCGAGATCAACCTTGATATCTTTGATGCAGTCAGAAAGGATTGCGAAGGGACTTGTGCTGGATTTCCCAGAGATGGGATCACGAGGAGCCAAGCGGGATCGGATTTCAATAGCTAGCCAGTCAACAAGCTGGGAGGAATAAGGCACACGGTTCACGAGGGAGCAGGGTGAAGTCAGATTAACTAGATTGAGGTAGAAAAGATCTAAATAAGCATGATAGCTGAGGTGACTTAGATTCAGAGGCGTACTGAAGTTGTTGTTCTGAGGATTTGTCGGGCCACTTAAGCTGCTAAGGGATTGCTTTAACATAGATGTGATCATTCTCTCTGATTTGTCCACTCTGCCTGCTGACGGCCTTGGAGGCGAAAAAATCCGCTTCAGTGTTGTTGTCCCTTAAGACATGCTTAAACGTCGTATCTCCCAGATTTCTGAGATTGTGCTGAATCCTGAGCTTTATGTTGCTGAGAGTAGCTTTGTTAAAGTCGGCTCCCGAGACCAAGGCTGCTATAATGATGGCAAAGTCCCCCAAAATGATTGGATTTCTGATTCCCAGCATATTCAAAATGGAGGTGCGGAGAAGGAGGTTGTACGCTTTAGCCACGTTGTTAGAGGCTTTCCCCAATCCCCATTCATAGCTTACAATAGTTTTTCCTATATGGTTTTTTATGATGCCTGCAGCTCCAGCTTTCCCTAGGTTGTTCTTGGAAGCCCCATCAAAATGTAGAGTGGGACGCTTCTGATCTGATATCCACTGATTGACCTCTTCCTTGGATCCTCTGAGTTTCCAGTGTATCCTTTTCTTGTGAGCTTTTGTTTGTGAATGTTGAATGTTGGTGTAACTGAGGTTGAATTTATTGTACCAATCTATCTCTGCTTGCTGCCAACTTGACTGATCTGGGAGGGCGATGAGGTTTGTGCTTATTGTTTCAGAGATGATGGCTATTGTTTTAGCTAGGATACTGACAATGGTAGGCATTTTGTTGTTGAAGACATAGTTATTCCTAGCGAGCCAGATTTGCCAACATAAGGTGGCTGGAATGAATTTCCACAGTCGATTGATATTATGTTTGCCTTTCTTGGGAAAGGGATAACATTTCCCCCAGTTTTTCTGAAGAGAGGAGATCTGATCGAAGCTTTCACTGATTGCCATGGGATTTGTCACTTGTTTCGAGCAGCTTTGGGCAAAGGGACAGAGAAGGAAGATATGTTGTATGGTTTCCTCCTCTACACGACAGAAGCAACATATTGAGGGTCCCAGAATTCCTCTTTTTCTTAGATTCTCAGCAGTAAGGGTCTTGCCTTTAAGAAGAATCCAATTAAAATGTTTGATCTTTGGTAGACACTTTGATTTCCAGATAGTTGTGTGAAGATTCCAATTTGCTATTTGAGTAGTTGCCTGTAAAGCTTTGTACCCCTCTTTAACCGTGAATTTGCCTCCACTAGGATCCCAAATATACCTGTCTTCAACCCCTGTATTAGTAGGCGCAGAACCAGAGAGAGAGCACTTGAGATTGGACCAGAGATCCCTGAGGTCGTTGGGGAGTTGGAGGTCTTTCCAGTCTTGCCAGTTGTTATGGTTCCAAGTTGAGATATCAAACAAGGTAGTTAAGTTTCTTTCATCCATCTAGATTTGAAGAGGTCGAAAAGCTTGGAGTAGATTTCTCGGCTTAAAGCCCATAATTCTGTCTGACCAAATATTAATATTCTTACCATTTCCAGGGAATTTGGATGTGTTTTCTCTGAATTGGGGAAGCACTTTTTTAATAAGTTTCCACACTGGGGTGCAGGGTCTTTCAACTATTGGTTCGGAGAGAAGATTAGAGTTTGGACCACTGAGATATTTCCTTTTTATAACCTCCACCCACCACGATCCTTTGCCAGTTAGAATTCTCCAAATCAATTTAAAACCCAAGGCCCGATTAGAGAGGCTCGGTATTTTGATAGATAGACCACCCTTTTCATATGGTAGGGTTACCTAATCCCATTTGACAAGAATAAATTTCTTGGTCTCCTGTTTTCCTCCCTGCCAAAGGAAACTTCGTAGGATAATTTCCATGTGTTTATGAATGCTTGCCGGGGCCATAGTGACCGCATATTGGTAGATTGGGAGGGCAGAGAGGATAGCCTTAATAAGGATTGATCTGCCTGCCAAGTTCAGCCAAGAAACTCCCCAACTCTGTAGGAGGCCTCTCATTCTTTCTATGTGTTTGACCCAAATCTCAGCATTGACTATTTCTTTAGCTAGAGGCAGACCTAAGTAAGAGAAAAAACTCCAGTTCCTTTGCACTGGGATGTCCAGGATCAGGGATATTCTTTGTTGAATTTGGAGAGGAACATTCCAGGTATAGATCTTACATTTTCTGTTGTTCAGCTTTCCTCCTGAGACTGCTAAGAATACATCCAACACTTTCTTGAATCTTTTTGCCATTAAGCTAGAGGCTCCCCCAATGAGAAGGGTGTCATCCGCGAAGAGCGAATGATTGATCTCTTTGTTCCCTCTTTCTATACGAATTCTGGTGATCTCTTTTTGTCTTCGGAGGTTTTCTAGGTGAATACTCAGAGTCTCAACAATAATAATGAATAAGAAGGGGGAGAGAGGGCAGCCTTGTCTCAACCCTCTAGAGCTTCTGAAGTAATTGCTGGGGCGGCCATTGATCAAGGGAGCGGTCCAAGGGTTGGAGATGCACCCATTGATAATACTTATGAAGTTTTTTGAAATCCCGAATATTTTGAGAGTTTCTGTTAAGAAGGAGTGGTCAACTCTATCAAAAGTATTTGCCATGTCGAGTTTGATTATCATTCCTCTTTCCCCTCTGTTGAAGCTGTTGTGGATGGCTTCTTGAATCAGGATGACATTGTCAGTGATTTGCCTACTTGGGACAAAACCTCCCTGGTTCTCAGATATTAAGTGAGGGAGAAGTTTTTTGAGCCTGTTGGCTAGAAGTTTGGTTACAATCTTGTAAGAAACGTTACAGAGGGATATGGGGCGGAATCTATCGAAGGAGAGAGGATTCGTTTCCTTGGGAATAAGAGCTATGTGCGAAGACTTGGTATTTTCTCCCATCTTATGGTTTTGGAATACATTCTTGACCATCCGCAGAAAATCTTTTTTGATTGTTTCCCAATGATTTCGGTAGAAGGCGACCGTGAATCCATCCGGTCCCGGGGCCCTGTCCTGCTGCATACTGAAGGTTGCTGCTCGGATTTCCTTTTCTGTAATTTCCTGATCCAATTCTTTATTCTGAGCATCTGAAATTTTGCTCTCTACTGCACTAAGGAAGTCGAGGCTGTCCATTTGCTGAGGAGCAATGGAAAGGAGAGATTTGAAATGGTTGTAAGTTGCTTCTTTGATTTCCTCTTGGTCACTAAGCTCTTTTCCCTCTACCTCTATTTTGTCTATCTGGTTTCCAGCTCGCCAGAGCTTTATGTTGTTATGAAAAAAAGAAGTGTTTTTGTCTCCAGCTTTCAGCCAAAGACAACAGGATTTTTGTCTTTGATCCTCTTGCTCGGCTCTATTCTGGAGATAGAGTTCCCTGTACATTTCTTTTTCATGATCTAAATCTTCACTTGTGTATTGAATATTTTCTTTAGCCTTATTCCACTGCTCCATCTTCATGAGTAAATCTGACTTTTTTTGTTTTCCAAAATCGCTGCTTCTTTTGCCCACTGTTTGATGACTACTCTCAGCAATTTTAACTTTGTTTCCCATATATAGTAGGGCGACCCGTTTACTTCCTTGGCCCACTGGTTTTGGATGAGAGTGCGAAAGTCTTCTTGCAGATCCCAAATTTTGTTATACTTGAAAGGGAGAGGCCCCAGATTTCTGCCTTTGTCTAGGTTTAGAATCAAGGTTTATGATCGGAGGCCAAAGCATGAATTAATTGACTCTTAATGGACTGAAAACTTGCAGCGATTCCTTCCTGGAGTAAAAATCTATCCAGTCTCTCTTTAATGTTAGAGAAGCCAGTTCTTTTGTTGCTCCATGTATATTTTCCCTTGGATAGGGGAATGTCCATCAAATTGTGTGACTGAATTATGGATTCTATCATGTCTCTTGAGAGATCTGCGTGGTAGTTTCCTCCCAACTTTTCTTCCACGTTTCTTATTAAGTTCAGATCTCCCCCAAGAATTATGTTCCTGTTTTGCACAGATTGAAGGTCTGAGGATATGGTTTCCCAACAGCGGCCTTTGTCCCTGTGATGATTTGGAGCATATATGTTGTATATGTAGTAGATTTCCTGAGATCCTTTGTTTTTCAAATCCGTTCTTACCCACCAGTTGCAAAATTGAGAGTTGATGATTTCACATTTGTTCTTGTTCCATATTGTTCCTATTCCTCCTGAGGCGCCTTCTGAGCCTGTTGATACCCCAGTGAAGTTTTTGAAGTTTTGGCTTTGATGTTGAAAGTCTTGTGCTGAAATTTTGGTCTCCCGGATGAGGAGGAGGTCCGACTGCTCCTGTTTTAATAAGTCCCTGATTGCTTTTAGTTTTAAGGGAGAGCCCATCCCCTTGTAGTTCCAAGAGACCAAGATCATTATTTACCATTGGTTGGGTGAGGACCACTCCTCTCCTTTTCCTTTTCTCCACTTCCTTTCAGCTTGCCTAAGTATGAGTCCATTTGTTGCTGCGTTCCCGTTGCCATCTCTTTTGCAGTTGTTTCATCTCTGAGCTCTTTGTTTGACTTTCGACCAACTTTTCTCGGAGGATCTATGGATTGACTGGCTTCTTTCGATTTGTTTCTGGTGAGGATTCTATCTATGGTTGGAGGAGGGGAAGGGAGAGAGATCATGCAGGTGGGAGAGGGAGCTGCTCGGGGGGAAGATGGAGGGGAAGAAGGTTCTTCAACGGACAAGGATTCGAAGGGCTTGGAGGATGAGGGGGGAGCTGAGCTGAGAGGAGGAGGAGGAGGGTGAGGGAGGGAATCCGGAGGGGTTTTTGAACTAGGACCTTGGGAGGGGGAGGGCTTTTTCCTTTTTACTGGTTCCCAAGAGCCTTCAGGATTTTCCTCATTATCAGCAGATTCATTTATTTTTGACTTACTACATCTATTGGCGAAATGACCATACTCGTGACATACCTTGCATTTTAAGGGGAGCTGCTCATAGTCCAGCTGCTGGATATGTGTTCATTGATCTACCTTGATCTTGATGGCTTCCGGCAGGCCTTTCCCTAGGTCTACTTCCATGCAGATCCTCGTGCATGCATGCATGTTCTCCCTTGGCTCCGATCTGTCAATGTATTTGCCTACTGCGTTCCCTATTGTCTTTACTGATTCGTCTCCCCAGCAGTGGAGTGGCAAATGGGGGAGCCGGACCCAAACTGGGACAACATTTGGGATGTCCATTTCTGGATCAAAGTCGGGGGTCCATTTATTCAAGTATAGGCCTCTTGAGTCCATGAAGTAGGGGCCGTTTCTGAATATGAGGTTCTTGTCTTCTTTTGTTTCGAAGAGGAAAGTAAAATAGCCTCTTCCGCAGAATCTGATGGCTATCTTCCCTTGAATCATTGCGCTCCAGTTGTGGTCTACCCATTTTTCAACTAATCTCGGGGAGGGCCAGAGACCAGTGAACTGACCTACAAGCCCTCTTTCAGCGAGGATGATTGCTGACTTCCTTGGGAGGGATGGAGGGAGATTCACCTCAGGGATTTCATCAAATTTTTTTATAAACTTGGTCACTGTGGGACGAGATCTGGAGATAGTTGAGTCAGAGAAAAGGGATGCGAATATTTCCTCATGGTTCTCAGAGCCTGGAGGGTGGGGAGTGAGCTCGGCCATTCAAAGAATGAATGGCCAGCAGGGGATAGCGAAGGAGGGTCAGTGCGAGGCGGGCTGGGCCCCAACAGTGGCAGGGAACAGCGAATCAGGCCAATGAAGGGATCGAGGAGTGGGTCAGGCCAATGAAGGGATCGAGGAGTGCAGCAGCAGCCCTGCCAGGCAGGGCCTAGAGAGTAGGTGCAGGCTCGTGGGAAGCAGTTCAAATCACCAGAGCTCGCCAGTCCGTCAAAATCATCTTTCCGTTCACATCTTCAAACTCCAGCTTGAACTCCTTTCTACTGCGATATAAAGTTGGTTTAACAATCTTCTTCGAAGTATTTACTCTTAACGTTTTTTTCCAAAAATTTCATCATCTTCTTTTGATGTTTACTAACACCATTGTTTATCCACCTCAATAAATTGATTAATTCTTCCTTTCAGTATTGTTAGATTCATAAATTACTTCTTATTATAAATTATAAATAAACCTTTCAAATATAAGTGAATAATAACATCAATGCTCTATACCAACTAAAAAAATACTCACTGTTAGGTTAATCTTGGGATGATCAAGAGTGCATTAGATTAACTTGATAGGGTTTGTGACGAGCTTTTTGTTGGTCCTTCATGGAGTTCATGGTATTTTCTTGTGATGAAATTTATCTAAGGGTTTGGCATACTCCATTATAAAATGCCTGAAGTGTCTAACATTATTTAGATTAGCCTAGGTCATAAAAAGTAAATATCTTTGGCTCTATATTTCATGAAAAATGGTTTCAAAGATGATTCTCTCATGCATATATATTTATGTGTTATTTTTATTTCTCTCATACTATGCTCAATGTTTACATATTGCATCAAAGCTAGGTAGGCTTGGACTCTCTAGTGAGGTTGGTATGTAGTACATGGAGCCATGGATATAATGCTTAGAATTTTTATTAAAATAAAAATTGATGGAAGTACCTCTTTGATAATTTTTTATATTTACCCAAAGAGGTTGTTACCGATTAATGATGAAGTCTTAGTTGTAAAATAATGTAAATAAAATAAATTCTTGAAGATATGGTGTGCGAAATAAGGTTTATTGATAATGCTTGGACCTAGAATTGGATAATTAGATAAGAAAAAATTAAGATTTATATTAGATGTAGTAGTTGTCATAATGGTGATGAGAATTTCCTATGAGGACATTTCACAAGGTAGGTGTTCCATTGAAATGGTGTGGGAGGATAGTTGAGAAAGAGACATATCAACAAGTAAGTGGTTTGATGAAAGATTCATGAGAAATATATAAATTCTAGGGATAGAGTACAAAAGTTGTCTCACAGGATCCACATGGTCGTTTTATTGGTGATTGGAGGAAGCACAAAGATCTTGAAGCCAACAAAGAGGATGGGTTGACATTTATGCAAGGTTGTTGTTGTAGTGGTTGGATTAATGCTTGAGAGACCATGGAACATAATTTGTGGGCATGGAATATATGGTAGAATGTGTGGTGGTTTATCTGATTATGAAACACTTATTTTTATGACCTAGTAATCACATTTGAAGTGCATGATATTTTGGCTTTGCTACTCATGAAGTGGATTTATTGAACGAACTACTGAAGTTGAATGATGTTCTTGGTATAATAATAGATTTGCAAGTATTCATTGAAGGAAAAAATGAGGAGAGATTTGGATATGGGGTCACTTATCTGATTTTGTGCTAATGTGAAGAATATGGAGGATCCATGATCTAGAGTTCCATATAGAAAATAACAGTGGTATAAACCTTGTTTAAGAAACTCTACCTATGGTGGTATTGATGGTGTTAGAAATCCTTCAACCAAGGGGGTCTCCCTCATATGAAATACCAATTAGACCTCACACCATTTGGATTAGGAACCCCATCTGGAGTATTGGCCTAGCTGCTATAACTCTAAGGTTTTCCTTGGCTACAATAAATAACATAAGGGATTACACACATATCCTTTTAAATCAGCAAGTAAGTTGAAACTATGAAACACTAATTGTAATATGTAAAATAATACTCTCACGAGAGGGAAGTAAGAGTGACCCTCTAGAATGAAAGTAATAGTACTATCCGAAGAGAGGCACATGAGAGAAAATAAATATTCGTTAGTTATCTAGAAAAATAGTTCACATAGACACAACAAACATTAAAGAAAATACAACACACATTCAACAGATAAGTACCAAAGCCAATGAAGTAGTTATTCCTTAGTACATATGAACAAAACATATACTGCAAACATTTAAATAATAGTCTTACAATATCACGATACATGCATGAAAATGTGTTGGCTCGACGAGATTCTGATTATTAGGCGAAAGATCGAAGTACACAGTTGCAATGGTGAGACACTACCTCCAATAGTGGAATGTTAAGTCACTCCTTGATTCTCCAAAGGATGATCTTCTCTCCTATGCTAAGCTAGAGAAGCCAAGGCTAGCTCTCCAAAGTATATGACTCCAAAAATCCCTTTCTGGAGTTATGTGGGTGTATTTATAACAAGAGGAATGAACTTTCATATCCTCATGACTCTTGAGATTCGCTCATGATTATTGGACTTCCAAGTGGCTCTTGAACTTATACAAGATACCCTACTTTTAGTTAAATCAAATTCAAGACTTGAGTTATGCATATTGGTGTGACCTTAAAAAAACACACGACCTTCACCTCAGAATCCTTGCAGTTATTGAACCATTCCAAGTTCCCCCCCATAGGATCTAAAGCATGAGAAGGGGATGAAGGTGGAAGAGATGAGTCAAAAACGTTTTTTCTTTCTTTCAGATTTTCCACCATCATCACAAGTAGGGACCCAAATTGGTATTAATAAAAGAGGAGGACAAGGAAAAAAAGGAATAGTAGGTTCCTCCTCACAAATTTAGGGTGTTTCATGACTAGCATAGGTTGCGGGAGTGAAATCATCTAGGAGTTTAGATTCAAAAGATTACAAGGTTAGTAGAATCAAACTTTGAAACTTTTCTATGATGAACTTCAAATCAATCACTCCCTTGGGAAATTCATAGAAAAGGTGAAGAAACTGATTAATAAAATCCTCTGCAGATTCCCCAGGTTTCATTCTAAGCAAATCATTCATTTTACAAACATATTGATAGTCATACCTATCAAAGGCTTGATGAAGCTCCATAACGAGTTGTTTGACTGAACGAATGGAAGTAGTTGGAAAATTTTAATACCATTTCTTAACTCAACCTTCAAGCATGAGGATTGAAAATTTACTAGCAACATCTTCACAATTAATTTCATAATATTCACAAAATTTGAGAAACAAAGATATGTGTTGAGCTATGAATATTTCATCTTCACCATAAAACTTCAAATTAGACAAGTCATCAATTAATTCCACGGGAAGTTTAAAATTTTGTTAGGCCCCTATACTACTAGTGTAACCCCTTATTGTTATTAGTACAAACCACTTATTATATTGATGTACCCATGTAGTGCCCATATTGTTACTATTGTGCCCCATAGAAGCCCACTATTGTTATTATTGTGCCCTTACATTATTATTGTTATGTCGGCTCTGATTATGTTATGACCCCTTAGACTCTTATATATAGAAAGGAGGTCTTTTCATTTGTATCATCCAAGAATTGTTCATTTATGTAATGTAAAGGAGGTTGCCCCCTCGAAGAGGCTGAATTCTAAGGCGTTGATCTATTTTTCCTATCTTTTGTGAGCTGGTTTCATAACATTTGGTATCAGAGCTTTGGATTCTAGGGTTTCGCTGCTCCAAACAGGTCATCGTGGCATTTTCACTATAACTTTTTTTCTGTGACGTTTCAGAAGTCGCAAAAAAAAAACCCATTTGAGAAGAAATCGCGCTGAACCTTGGGTCCAAATTTCAGAGCTTTTCACGCGATATTTTCGAAGATATGATCTGAGGAAGTTGGTCTTTTTGCATACTCCTGAATTACATTCCAAACAGGTGACCTGGGGAAAATCATCATAAATTTCTCTCTAGGGATCAGATTGAAATTTAGTAAGAAGGTGCACAAAGAGGACGGACTGTAGTTTCTTATATGCATTTTTCAGATTCAAAGGTCGAAACAGTGACACGTGGCACGTCGTACAAGTTCGCTCTACTGAATTAGTCGATAATCAGGTCACGGTGGGCGAATTGGCATAACTCTTCATTGGAGAATCCAATAGGGGTCAGACTGGTGGCATTGGAAAGAGGACATAAAGGAATACTACAGGTCATATTTTCAGAACTTAAAGATCTACAGGTACAGAGTTACAGTCATTTCAAGATCGAGCTCCTAAAATCAAGAAAAAGCAAGACGAGGAAGTTTCATGGCAAAGATCCAGTAAATTGGATATGTCAGATGGAGCAATATTTTGATCTACATGGTGTACCACTGTTACAAAAGGTATGTATTGCATCTTCATATTTAGAACCCGATCAATTTTTATGGTATAAAGGGCTTTGTTCTCGTAAAAAACTTGTTACGTGGTCAATTTTCACGGAGGAAATGATAGCACATTATGAGGATACAAAGAGAAACACCTTCTTTAGAGCAACACCAAAACAATTGGAAAGAGTAAAAGGGCTTTGTGACATACTAGAAAGTAAAATTATGGCAACAATGAATTCTACCCTCACAGCTATGAAGATGGAAGTGTTGTTTCTCCTAGCCTTCCACAACCTACAAGGGTTACACCACAACAATTGGAAGAAAAAAGAGAAAAAGGCTTTGTTACAATTGTGATAGAAAATGCACTAAAGGTCATAAGTGTGTTGAGAAGAAATTATTTTACATAGAGTATGAAGAGGAGGAAGAAAAGGATCAAGAAACATTGAAAGAAAAGGATATACACCAGGATCCAACCCCAAAGATAGAAGAAATGAATCAGCCCATATCTTGCAAGGCATTGGCAGGAATTACCACTCCTCAAACTATCGAGATAGAAGGACATATCAAGAAGAAAAAGGTGCAAGAAGTGAAAGATCACATAAATAAAGAAGAAATGAATCCAACCATATCTCGTAATTCATTGGTCGAAATTACCACTCCTCAAACTATCAAGATAGAAGGACATATCAAGAAGAAAAATGTTCAAGAAGTGAAAAATCACATCGAGCGTCAAGAAATGAATCCGACCATATCTTGTAAAGGATTGGAAGAAATTACCACTCCGCAAACTCTAGAGATAGAAGGACATATCAAGAAGAAAAAGGTTCAAGTAGTGAAAGATCACATCGAGCATCAACAACAAGTTCTCCAACTTTTAAAGGATAATGCCACTTCGGTGCAAAATCAAACACAACAACAGGTAGATCAACATCATCATGAAAAATGTTTTGATGTAGGTGATTGGGTATTTTTACTGCTACATCCCAAGCGAGCTATTTATGAGAAGGAAATGTTGGCAATACTACATGCACTTAAAAAATGGCGACCTTACCGAATGGGAAGACTCTTCAAGGTAAAAATGGATCATGATAGTCTTAAATACTTTTTAGAACAACTATTATCTTTAGAAGAATAGAAAAATGTGTCACAAATATTTTTGATTATGACTTTGACATCATCTATAGAAAATGGAAGCAAAATTTTGTTGCAGATGCACTCTCAAGAAAGGCTGAGGATGTGGAAGGATTTTTTTGTGTTATTTCTATTATCCAACCAGATTGGATAAACAAAGCAAGGGATGAATGGAAGAAGGACGAAGAAGTATGGCGACTTATTCAAAAGTTGCAAAAGATCCCAATTCAAACAATATTGCCAGAAATTGAAAAGGAAGGAAAAATCATATTGGAACCTAGAGCAGTCACAGAATCAAGAACCTGACAGCTACGAAATTGATCAATTTTAGAGTATCTCATTAAGTGGAAGAACTTACCCGCTGAGGATTCCACATGGGAGGAAAAGAATTTTATACAGAAACATCAAAACTACTCAAGCGTTGAGGACAACACTTTTTGAAGGAGAGGGGCATGTTAGGCCCCTATACTACTAGTGTAAACCCCTTATTGTTATTAGTACAACCCACTTATTATATTGATGTACCCATGTAGTGCCCATATTGTTACTATCGTGCCCTATAGAAGCCGACTATTGTTATTATTCTGCCCTTATAATATTATTGTTATGTTGGCTCTGATTATGTTATGACCCCTTAGACTCCTCTATATAAAGAGCAGGTCTTTTCAATTGTATCATCCAAGAATTGTTCATTTATGTAATGTAAAGGAGGTTGCCCCCTCGAAGAGGCTGAATTCTAAGGCATTGATCTATCTTTTGTATCATTTTGTGAGTTGGTTTCATAACACCCTATAGCAAACTAAAGAAGCCCTAATGTTCTATGGTTTCTCCAAAGAAGAAAATAAATATTATTTAGACAAACAGAATAAGAAGGACAAAATAATAAGGAGAAAAGTGTTGGAAGGAAGAGGTCCATGTGCCAAAAGTTATAGTGTAGAAAGAGGAAGGTTTTGACTTGTACTTGGAGGATATCCTAGTCAAGGGTCTAGGGTTTGGTAGTTGTTCAAATAAGAAGCTTCAATAAGAGAAAAAATTACCAAGGGTTTTCCTCTCAAGAGTGGAGAGGTTTTGTCCCTCGTAGAGAGCCAAACTTTGTGTTCTTGTTATTTTCTTTTGGCATCAGTTTGATGAAGTACACACATATGCACTAATACGAAGAAGAAGAAGCATAAGCTAACAAGAAAAGTAAAGAAACTCAACAAATTGTTATCAAGAAAGGAAGATTCACACTACAATACTTTTCCCTAGATTCTTCAACAACCCCGATTGTCTACTTGAACTGTGAATTTTTTTCCCCTCAGTGGGCACTATGAAAATTTTTCCCTCGGTGGGCACTACACAAATTTTCCCCTCAATGAGGACTACACAGAAATTTCCATGTGTCTCACCTCAGTTGTGCACTATGTAGTCTCAATGGTGCTTGACCGTTGGCTACTTGAACTGCCCAATTGCATAGTCACTGGGCCTTCTCTCCTGACCTATCACCTGGTCCCTACACAATACATGAATCCAAATGCTCTATCTTTGGCTAGGGGTTTTCAAATTGATGTCATCTCGTCATGAGTGAGTTGCTTATGTAGGTACTCTCTTACACCATGACAGGATGATGAAGAAGGATATGTAGAAGGGGAGCATGCAGAAAGACATCTTTGTAGTTGAGCATGCAAGTTGATCTATCAAGGAAAAAGGACACCAACTCGCAACCACAACCCAAGACTTGAGATAATTGAAGTTCTCTTCACCAAGCCATGAGGAGGTGGAAGACAAGAGTATTCTCATGCAGACATCACCACATCACCAATGGTGACTTGAAATTTCCACATCACCAAGTAGTCCATGTCAGTAGTGTCATGTTGTTGGGTCCCTATAATACTAGTGATTACCCCATTACTATTGTAGTTATACCCCTTATTAATATTGTTGTGCCCCTATTGTCCCCATTTTTTTATTACTGTGCCCCATAGAATCCCTCTATTGTTATTTTTGTGGCTTTATATTATTATTGTTAGGTCGGCTGGGTTATATTGTGATCCTTGACTCCTATATATAGAAAGGAGGTTTTTTCATTGAATCATCCAAGAATGTTCATTTATGTAAATATAAGGAAAAGTCCCCCTCGAAGAGGCTAAATTCTAAGGCGTTGATCTATCTTTTCTATCTTTTTCTTGAGCTGGTTTCATAACATTTGGTATCAGAGCTTTGGATTCTAGGGTTTCGCTGCTCCAAACAGGTCATCTTGGCATTTTCGCTATAACGTTTTTTTTACGACATTTCAGAAGTTGAAACAAAAACCCATTTGAGAATACATTGCGCTAAATCTCGGGTCCGAATTTCAGAGATTTTTGCACTATCTTTACGGAGATATGATCTGAGGAAGTTGGGCTTTTTGCGGACTCCTGAATTACATTCCAAACAGGTGACCTGGGGAAAATCGTCATAACTTTTTCTTTGAGCATTGGATTTAAATTTTGTAAGTAGGTTCAGAAAGAAGACAGATTGTAGTTTCTTCTATATATTTTTCAGAGCTAAGGGTCGAAACAGTGACTCGTGGCATGTTGTACAAGTTCGTTCTACTGAACTAGTCTATAATCAGGTCATTGTGGGAGATTTCGCATAACTCTTCCTTGGAGAATCCAATTTGGATTAGAATGGTGGCATTGAAAATAGGACATAGAGGGCTAACACAGATCGTAATTTTAGAACTGGATGATCTGAAATTACAGAGATACATCAGGTTCAATATGAGGCTCCTACAAAGTGAAAAAAGGTGTGTAGTTTTTAAATTTTTTTTGCATAAGATTGGATTGAAAAATTAGTTTGAAGGAATTCAAAGGGCATAGTAAAACATTATTATTGGTAATTGATGCCCTGAGGAAAGAAAATGCAAACACCTAGTAGGCAACCTGAAAGCTCTAGCATGACCCATGAAAAAGAGGAAGAAATGCAACATGATATATCAAAAATACAAGACCAAGTGCAACAATTGTCACTTGCACAAAAAGGAACATAATCTAAGATGGATGGTTTAAAAAATATGTAGAAGCTAAGATGGATGTTTTAAAGAAAGGCGTAGAAGCTAAGATGGACGGTTTGAAGATAGATTTGAAGACAGACATGGACGAATTGAAGATAAATATGAATAAGTTGCTACAAGAAATGGTCACTAATGGTGAAAGGGTAGTAAAGGAAACTCATGGTGACAACAAAATAAATGTTAATCATGATTCCATAGACTCTAATGTTGGATCGAAGACCCACCATATTCCAAAAATCGATATGAGGAAGTTTGATTGCAAGGATCCCGCAACATGGATATTACAGATGGAGCAATTTTTCGATCTCAATAATGTGCAAAACACAAAAAGTTACGTATGGAAACTTTATATTTGGAACCAAATTAGTTTGTATGGTATCAATGGCTTTGCTCTCGTAAACAATTTATCACTTGGAAAATTTTTACGGAAGAATTGATAACACATTATGAGGATACAAAAAGCAACACTTTTTTTAGCCAATTGATAAGTCTCCAACAAAAGGGTTCAATAATGGAGCACATTGAAGAGTTCCAAAAATTGAACATAAGGGTAAAAGATATTCCAGAGGAGCATAGGATTGATGTGTTCATAGGGTCTTTAAAAGATAATATCCAACATGATGTTCACCTTTGGGAACCTGACTCATTAGAGAAGCCATTCAAGTTAGCAAGAAAAATGGAAAGCAAAATTATGGGAACCATGAAGCATACCACTCACAACTATAAAGATGGAAGCGTTGTTGCCGCTAGTCTTCCACAACCTATAAGGTTGACACCACAACAATTGGAAGAAAAAAGAGCAAAAG
>APFE030060086.1:19972-50829 GCA_000404065.3 Pinus taeda
AATCATCCAAGAATTGTTCATTTATGTAATGTAAAGGAGGTTGCCCCCTCGAAGAGGCTGAATTCTAAGGCGTTGATCTATCTTTTCTATCTTTTCTTAAGCTGGTTTCATAACAGTGAACACTATATTTCTGAATGGGATTATACAGGAGGAGGTTTACATTGAGTGGCCATAGGGCTTTGAGGTGCATGGGAGGGATTCCCATGTTTGCAGATTGAAGAGTTCACTTTATGGACTAAAGCGAGCTCTAAGAGCTTAGTATTCTTGGATAGATGTTTACTTGCAAAAGTTGGGTTTCAAGAAGAGTGATGCAGATCCAAACCTTTATTACATTGTGGTTGGTGAGGATCCCCTCATTCTAGTATTGTATGTGGATGCCATATTTATTACATGTACAAAGAGACTCATAGAGTACTACAAGCAAGATCTTGCTTCAGAGTTCGAGATGACAAATCTTGGAATAATGCATTCTTTCTTGGGATTAGAAGTGTGGTAGGAGGATGGACATATCTTTTTGGGACATGGGAAGTATGCAATAAACATTCTGAAGAGATTTCACATGGAGGATTGTAGACCCATATCCACACCTATGATTACTAGTTGGAAGAAGCTTCATGCTTCTGAGTCTGAGTTGGTTGATCGCACAATTTATCATTAGTTGATAGGCTCATTGACGTATCTAGTTAACACTAGACTAGACATATGTTTTGTAGTCAACACTCTCAGTTAGTTTATAGTGGAGCTTAGGGGAGTGCATTGGGTGGTTGCAAAACATGTGCTTTAGTATATGCAAGGGACAATGGATTATGGTTTGAACTATGTTTAGGGGGATGAAGTCAAGTTGACTGGCTACACTGACTCAGATTGGGAAGAACGTGTTGATGACATGAAAATCACTTATGGGTGCTTCTTCCGGTTGGGTTTGACAATTGTGTCATGGTTTAGCCAAAAACAAAAGCTAGTAGCACTGAGTTTCGCTGAGGCAGAGTACATGGCAACTACTCAGGCCAATTATGAGGCCATTTGGATTCACAAGTTATTGGTGGGCTTATTTGGTCAACAATTGAGGCCTACAATGATTTACTGTGATAATGAGAGTTGCATAAAGCTCACGAAGAATCCATTTTTTCATGATAGGTTAAAAGACATAGAGATCAAATATCACTTTGTTCGTGACTATGTTTAGAAAGGGGCAGTGTAACTTGAGTACATATCTACTGATGAGCAAGTAGTCGACATTCTCACAAAGTCCTTGCTAAGAGACAAGCATGTCTACTTTAGCAAGCATGTCTATTTTAGAGAAGATGGTAGTGGCAAAGAACACTTTCCTCGGTAAGAGGGAGTGTGAGAAAAGTGTACCAAGGACAAGTGTTTCCTTAGGCTTTGTTTCTTGCCTAGGAAAAAGTGTCCAACATGACCCTTGGCATAACTTTATGGGATATAAGGTTAAAGTGTCTTTATGAGATATAAAGTGTAACTGATATTTGTGAATATTAAATGAAAAGGTGAATTGAGGGGATAAAATGACTTAAGTCAATAAGAGATTAAATCCCCACCCTTGATCTCAATGGGAAAGATCTAATCTCAACCATTACATCTTAGGGTTAGGTCACTCTTCATGAGGAAAACATAAAGGCAACTAAAGGAGAGGATAAGACACTATTTTTCATTAATGAGTTTTGGATGAGGAGAAGAGAAGAGAGAGCACGAAGGGCACACAGTTCAAGGTGAATTCACACAACGACAAGGTCACAAATTTCAAGGTGAGTTCATGTAGCAGTAAGGGCATGAATTCCAAGGGAGAAATCTTACAATAGGTACTGAATGATTTTCCAAGCAGTTGGCATAAATTTCCAAGTAGCATGCATGAAAATCGAGGTAGGGTACAATGCATTTATTGTGTTGTTCGTATAATAGAAAATAGGCACAAATTTGGATGTAGGGAATTCATACAATAACATATAATTTTAGGGGGCTATTGAGCTCTAATTTCGAGGGGCTATTTGCATGCATTTGGCACAAAAATTAAGACAAATTTGTGTGAATTTGTTAGAAAGTTTTACTACTATAAATTATTCTCTGAATAATAAAAAAATTCCTCTCATTAGTTTTCCCTTTGGGGTTTCTCCAAGGGTTATTGCCAATAAATTCTTTTGTAAAATTTTTGTGGGATTGCTTGTGTTTTATCTCAGCAAAAGGGAAAAAATAGATTAGACTCTTGTGTTTCAATTTATGATATATTCATGTTTATGACAACAACAAATAAACATGTGGGTTGGGCATTAAACATGATGAAACACCATTAAACTTGAAAGCATGGTGGGTCTATGCATTAAATTTCTACATTTCTGCTACTCAGTTTGTGTTTCCCAACAGTCATGGCACACTTCATATGCATATCTATTTTCTCCGTTCCCATGCAACTAGTTGTACTTATGGTGGGATGCTTCCATCTATTTGGCTATTCCAGTGGGTGATATATAGGTGTTCTGTTTTGAATAGCCTTCAATTTAACAAAAAATATACCACTAACCTCAATATCGAATACTGCATAGCCAAATGGATACATAGAATCATTAATACGTTGAAAGTTCAATGGAAAAGGCTCTTAGGGAAATGCAACTTTCTTTTTACATAGGATGGGTAGAGGGCACATACATGCTTGTAATACCCTTAGGTTGAGTGCACACTTAACTAAAGGTGTGTGATCTTGATGACATGGACATTGCAGAAAATGTGACGTTAGTTGCGACGTTTGAGGTTTTTGTGCGATATGGTCGTACAGGGGAAAACTAAGTGGCACAATTGGGTTCGATGATAGGCCCGCATGCCCAACTGATTTAACTTAACTTGGATAGCTAAGTGCAATATGATGCGCACACCCAAGGCGAGTTGGCTTAAACCATGTGGGTGAGCTTGGGCCAAAATGATGGTGTGATATTGGGTGCACACCCTTTTACTCCACACGACATGATGACATGATGTATGAGTGGGTGTGAAATTGCAGCATGACATGATTACATAGGGAGGAGGCTGAGGAGTCGGCCCAATCGAAAGCATGTGTGGCACAATCAGAGGATGTGAACAACCGAACGGGGAAGAGTAAGCTAAGACGTGCAAAAGAGTGGTTAAAAGTGTTGGCCCCACCAATTGATGAATGCAACCGAGTGGAGGACATAACTTGTGGGCAATTAGGTCATAATGGAGGTTGGCCCTAATACGAAGGGATGTGTCACCCCAAGGCACACGACCCTTAGGATCCCCCACACCAAATATATATAATCTATCATTGGAGCGATTGGAGATACACAACATACAACAACAAAAAATCGAACCGAAGTTGCACGACAAGGAAAAGGAGCAAACCACAGGGCAATGGAAAGGGTGAGAAGGAAATTTTCACGAGGTGGGTGTTCATCCTTCCAATCGAACTAGTTGGAAGAAACAAATCGATGGGTTAAGTTGTTGAAATGAGGCCGAATTGGTGAAGGGTGAACAATAGTTATGACCTAATTCTTTGTATTGTAAATGGGTTTTGGATGTATGGCCGAGTGGTAGGGTGGAGACCCGATCCATGCCCTTTTGCATGTAAAGAGAATATTTTTTTATATATAATTTTGGGTTAGTGCTATGAGCCCTCCCTCCATAAAAGCTTGGTGTCTCTTCATGTTACATTTAATGTGTGTAATGCTCATGATGATGGAATATTGAAGTTTTATGTGTTATTGTAAATGATGATGTGATGTTAATGCAGATAATAACCCACTTGTTTTAGCATAAGTTTGATATTCTGCCAAGAACTTAACTAAGACATTTTAAGAAAGTGTTGATTTGCGAGGCATAGTTCGGGTGAAGAGTTTCCAAGGGGGTTGAGGATTTTGGTAAGGAACACAATAGTGCCACACGACTAGAGATCAAAATGTTCCTTAATCCATGAGTAGTCTCTAAGGGAATGATAGATGGTATCAGAGTAGGTCAAGTAAAGACCTATCCGAGCATATTGCCACTACAATGAAGTAATACTATAGTAAGGTCCTCTTTACCTCTATCTAAGATAGATCAGAGCAAGTCAAGCAAAGATAACAGACTCTAGAGTAGGTGGAAGTTGGGATAGCTCCAGTGTGGCACCGAGGGTTGTCTCTATAGAAGGAAGAATGGTTTAAATGATGGATACTATGTAGGCACACATAGTTGGCACTGAGGAGATAAAAAAGGGATGTGGCATCTTTGAGAGATTTGTTTATCCATGGTATCAATGAACTTGGGGAAGTAACTCAAAAAATGGAGCAAGCTTGTGATGATGCATTGGAGATAGGTTGAAGTGCTTGGAAGAGGGATTGGCTTCTCTTACAACCCTAAATTGATAGTAGGAAGATATGCTTGTAATGATAAGGAAGGCAATAGGATAGGGATCATCTAATACTTTTGTGAGAGTGAAGATTAAGGAACTTGAACTGTATGATGGGACCAGAAGTGCCAAGATGTTGGGAAATTTCTGTTGGGATGTGGAACAATACTTGGATTAGATGAGTGGGGGCTCAAATGAAGCTAAGGTGAATATTGCAACTATGTATCTCAAAGGGAGAACAAAGTTGCGTTGGAGAACCAGGATGGAATATTTGGTAGTTGGTTTTACCATGGAGAGGATGTCTATGTGGTTGGAAATGAAAGTAGCATTGTATGTGTTGTTTGGTTCAGGAAATGAAGCATGGGTTTCTAAGAATCATCTTACGGATTTAAGGCATACAAAAAGGTTTTAGGCATATATCAATGGGTTCTCATACGAGATCTTATATATGTTAGATGATGATCAGTTGTACCATTTCACCAATGGATTTCAACCATGGCCATAGACAAAACTAACGAGGCAAAGTGTCCAAACTCTTGTAGATGTTATCATTGTTGCAGATAAACTTTTGGATTGTCGAAAAGAAGAGAATTGTGGAAGAAAGGATGAAGGAATCCATGGTGATAAGGGAAATATTAAGAAGGACCAAGGAAAGAAGTCTTCAAAATATGATGAAGCCAAGCAAAAATGTACCACAAAGGAGAAGAATCCCCTTTCATGTTGGATATGTGTAAAGGAGTATGTTGCAAATAATTGTCTGTTGAAGTAGAAGGTGGTTGCATTGAAACAAGAGGACACACCAACAATGGGAGTGTTATGGGTTTTTAGAGTAGCTTCCATGAACAAGGCTACACGAAAGCAGGACAAGGACATGATACAACTTGAATTTCTGAGTATGTACGTTGATGGAAATTAAATGGTAGGTATGATTGACAATGTAGCTACAAAAAATATGAGGGAGGAGGTGGTGAGGGAGCTTGGACTAAAATTGATTCCTACCCAAGGATACTTCAAAGAAATGAATTCAAGAGAGATGTGTGTGATCGAGATAATTGAGTACATAAACATTCATATAGGAGATTGGGAAAGGAAGACACACCTCACTCTTATGCATCTGAATGATTATGAGTTGGTATTGGGATAATAGTTTTTTATTGCAGTACCAGTTCCACGCATGGGATGCCTCTTCATCCTATTAGGGAAAGAACCAATTGTGGTGATGACTCTAAAATAAAATATGAGAGCAACAACTAGGTTAATTTCTAATAAGATGATTGATTGATCATTAGTTTCAGATTGAAGCTAGTGGAAGAATAGATGTAGCAGATGAGCTTCTCTTGAAGCATGAACACATCATGACAATCTTGACCAACAAAATAGAGAGTTTGGAGTCAAGGGTAGATCAATTAGAGAGGGACGATCTGATGCTTATTTTTCCAACGAGGATCCTAGGATGAAACCTATCATTTAGAACTGTGACCATGAGGATTTTCCTTACTACAAATAGGCTAGGAAAGATATGCGTTCAACCATGGATGAATGATGTGAATTGGATCCATCAAAGACTGGCCAAGAACCATGACTGTATCAGGTTGGGACGAATCTCTAAAAATTCCAAAAACAGTGATAAAAAATACCCTGAACCAGTGGCAATGGCAGCTAGCGTGGAACGACGAGGACCTCGGTCAAAGCGCGCTGATCGAGGCCCATGGAGACTGCGCAGGAGTCCAAAGTAGCCCTTGGGAGCCCCAGAATGGGAAAAGGAGGTGATTTTTAATCGTGCACCGCTGGGCGAACAGGGCCGAAATGGGGGAAGCTCGAGCACTTGGACGCATGGCGAATCGGACAACCGCGGGTGGAAAGGCAAAAGCGCTAAAAGGAAAAAGGCGGGACCCACACTCTGGAAACTGGCGATATTGATCGGAGTGCCCTCAAACGGTAAACGATTTTGGAGAAAACAGAGCAATCCCACTCAACGATTGACGCGTGGTGGCGGAGGAGAGAGAAAACCGTCGTTGATTGCGCGTTATCGATCGAGTAGGTCAACAGTGCGGGACGTGCGAATGGCGTTGGATCTGGAGGTCCCAAATCGGACAGCTGAGATTGCACACGATGGAGGAAGCGGAATCGACAAAGGATTAAGCTGCGTTTGTAAAGATTTGAGGTCCGTTTGACTGCCACGATGGAGGAAGAACGCATCCACGACGTAACTGAAGAAAAGAACCGACGAGTAGGTAGGCGCTGTTCAAATGGGGACACGTGGCCACTCCCTGAGCATTCATGATAGCGCCGAACAAGGAACTTCAAGCGCAGTTGTAGAAGGTGAATTGACAGAGGCGGAAGAGGAACCGAACGGGCATGGGGACGAATGGCTAAAATCCATGAACTGAGACAGTCGAATCAAGTGGAAGTGGAAGTAGACACACAGAGAGAGTCGAGAGACGTCAAAGGTGGAACAGTGAACCCGGAGAGGACTGAACACAGAGAACAACAACCAGAGCAAAAGAGATAGAGGGTCGAGCTGACCAGTGGCAGCATCGAGCACCAGAGCTTGAAGATTCAAGCCATCCCATAGAGGAATTTGTCCGGACTGAGCATCATATTTGGCTCTTTCCATTGTAGACCTGAAGGTCACAGAGCTGGTAGGAGGAAGAATAGTTTGTGCTCTCCAGTGGCCTGGGAAATCCAGGAATCACCCTGCCAAGCAAACCTGCTCAGGAGTACTCCCATCGAGTCCTTGCATTGTAATTCTCTGCTTAAAGACCCAATAAAACAAGGCTACCACTGAAACCTAGACCGAAGACATAGCTCGGAGAATAGGGTGAACTCCTTATTAAAATTGCTTGTGTCTTTGTGGTTGCTTATTGTATTCCTATGTTGTCTTTCCATTTAAATGTCCGTGTATTGGCAATCTGATCGATCGTTGCTTAAATAACACAAAACACACACCGACACATGAGTCTGTAATACCTTTTGTTTAATAAATTTTAATTTGGTGTCACTCATAGGGTGATTATCAGATCAATGAATTAGGATGAGGATATTAGCAGATGAGCTTCTCTTGAAGCTTGAACACATCATGACAGCCTTGACCAATAGGATAGAGATTTTAGAGTCAAGGGTAGATCCGTTAGAGGAGGACGAGCTAATGCCTATTTTTTTTCCAGTGAGGATACTAGGATGACACCTATCATTTAAATGTGTGACTAAAAGGATTTTACTTACCACAAATAGGCCAAGGGATATATTAGTTCAACCATAAATGAATTATAATGAGGATATTGACTAGGGTTGGAACATCTTATGGAGGAAGTCGAAGGCATGATTGATTCCCATCCACCATTGTTGAGGTATCTTACAAATAAGTATGGGGGAGTACTTCCATTAGGTCATATAGAAGAAGGAGGTGTTAATCTCCTTGACTATTACACCTCATATACACATTGATCCATGAGGATCATTGGCTGGTTGTTGCAGCTGGATGACAGATCATATGAGGACGGTTCCTTCAGGGTACCACATGTAGGGCATACGTGAGGAGGTTTTTTGGATGTTTTGAGATTTGAGGACATTGCACTTGCATGAGTGACATGAGTTATTATGGAGCTTGGTGCAACAATAGAGTTAGCTACCTAATTAGCTGGGAACCACAGGGGCATCCAATACATGGAGGAGATGCAAGAGTGATTTTGGTAGATATAGTCAGAGACATTTAGGGGAAACACTTCACAATGTGACACTTCGATTTGTGTCTAAGGTAATTATGCATTGAAGCATTGTTGAGGACATAAATTATTCCGAGTGGAGGAGGATGTAAGGTCCTTAAATTCAGCACACACATAATTGAAGGTGTGTGATTGCGTTGACATGGACATCATAGAAAATGTGACGTTAATTGCGACATTTGGAGTTTTCATGCGATATGGTCACACAAGGGGAAATTGAGTGGCACAATTAGGTGTGGCGATAGGTGCACACACCCAACCAATATAGCTTGACTTGAATAGTTGAATTTTGCATTGAACACACTCCCAAGGTGAGTGGGATTATAGATCACGTGGGCGAGCTTAGACCAAGCCAATGGCATGCAATATCGAACACATGCCCATTTATTCCACATGGACCAATAACATGATGGACGAGTAGGTGTGAACTTCTAGCACGACAGGATTACATGAGGAGGGTTCGACCCAACCAAAAGCATGTGTGGCACGATAATAGGGTGTGAATTACCAAACAAGGAAGAGTCAGCTAAGATGTGCAAAGTGGTGACCCAAGGTGTTGACCCAACCAACTGATGGATGCAATTGTGTGGAGGATATGTCGACTAACATAACATGTGGGTGCTCAAGTCGTACTAGAGGTCAACATGAATTCAAAGGGGTGCATCACCCCAATGGACACAACCCTTGGGCACCCCCACACCACATATATATATATATATATATAATATATATATATATATATATATATATATATATAATATATATATATATATATATATATATAATCGATTGTTGGAGCGATTGGAGACACACAACATACAAAAGAAAAGTATCAAACCAAAGTCGCACAACAAGGAAAAGTACTGAACCATAAGTCGATGGGAAGGGCAAGAAAGATAGCCACACAAAGGTGGATGTTCATCCTTCTAATCAAAACTATTGGAAGAAATGAATTGGTGGGTTAAGTCATTGAATCAAGGTTGAGTTGGTGATGGGTGGATGATAGACACGACCCGATTCCTTTATATTGTGAGGAGGTTTTGGTTGTATGGCCAAGTGGTGGGGTGGAGACCCAAACTATAACCTTTTATACGTAAAAAAAAATATTTCTATATATAATTTTGGGATAGTGCTATGAGCCTTTCCTACATAAAAACTTGGTGTCTCTTCCTATTACATTTATTGTATATGGAATTTTCATGATGATGAAATGTTGAAGTTTTATGTGTTGTTGTAAATGATGATGATGATGTTAATGTGGACAATGACACACTTGGTTTTAGCATAAGTTTGATATTCTGTTAAGAAGTTAACTAAAACATTTTAAGCAAGTGTTTATTTGTGAGGCATAATTTGGGTTAAGCATCATCAAGGGGATCAAGGCCATTGGTAAAAAACATGTTGGTGCTACATGACAAGGGTGTTGAAAAAAAAAATGTAGCAATAAAAGCTCAAATTGACTTAGCCTTGGTCAAATTGAGTAAATTCGAAATTTCCACATCAACAGACAACTTGGAGGTAGTTAACTGAGGTGACATGGCTCTTGTCACTTAGTTAACTCAATAAATTCAAGTTACTAGGCTTGGAGTTCAGTTTGCATGTGTTGATTGCTAATTTGTAGCAATCCAGTTCAGTGATTTCCAATTGTACTCATTTAAACTAGTTCTAATTGTTGATAGAACTAGTTGGAGTTCAGTTGTGTAGTGGGACAACAATTTAACTCAATGATCATCCAGTTAACTAATTAATCAACCAAAAAAATAGCTCATGCATGCAAGGAATTTGAATTGCTTAGTTGTGGTGGAGGTTCCAAGGTAGTGTAACATTAGTTGTAGACTAGTTTTGAGTGTACAAGTGTTGCATGCAATCGATGATCAATCTTTGGGAATTATGCAATCAATTTGGAGGAAATTCCTAAAGAATAGGGGGTAATTTTATCAGGAATTTCACAAGGGAATAAGAGCTTAGGTGGAGGCAAAAATTGACTAAGTTTGGGCCAAACCTCTTCATTGAGCGGAGATAATCGTTATTCACTTGCAGGTTGAGCTCAGAGCAAGCAAGCAATTGTAACACATTCTCTATTCATTTGATTAATACAAGCATGATTAAGGTGTTTTTACTAGTTCGTTTCCTCTAGATACATTTGTGTACTTGTGTATGTGATTGATGCATGTTTCCTAATGTTGTTCTACATTATGAATTAATTTTTGTAGATTAGTGGAGTAGAATTGTGTCTCTTGATTTAGATTAAATTCCTTGGGCTTGCAATTCTATCACCATATTTCTACATGCTATCAAGAGCAGGATTCACATTAGAACAATAATTTCGAAGTTTTTCCTCATGAGGTTAGAATTTTCAACTGCAGTATAACAAGATTTCTTCAGAGTTGGGAGAATGGCCTTCAATGGACTAAGATTAGAGTATGCCTTGGAAGGCAGCTTGAATTTCATTACATGGAAGGATCACATAGAGGCAGTGATTGATGACAATGGATTGCTAGATTATTTCAAGACAAACATTCCAAAACTAGGATCAACTGACGCCCAGAACCTAGCTTAATGGAAGAAAGATGTATCCAAGGCGAGGAGAATAACCCTGGAGGGAGTGAGAGATCACATCGTCTCAAATCTCCATGGAAAAGAAACTCCTTTCACAATGTAGAAGGCTCTGATTGAGCTATTCGAGAATAACAGTGACCATAGAAAATTGGCCCTCAAAGACAAACTTCGAAACATTAAGATGCAGGAGAATGATACTATTCTACAGTGTCTCATTAGATTTACAAAAGTTCGGGATGAGCTTGGAGGGGTTGGTGTGAATGTTGTAGAAGATGACCCGATGACTAACTCTTTTAGGCCTTCCCAAAAGCTGGCATAACTACCAGGACTCGATGAACGGGAGGGAAAAATTACCGAATTGGGAATGTTATGGTCCTGATTTGTTACAAGAAGAAATGGGGCGAAACACCAGAGATGGAAGTTCATCCAAGGGAGAGGATGATTGGTTGGAAAGGGAATTAAAGGTAAAGGGAATAAATCTCAAACTAAAAAAAAATCCAGCCAAGGGGGAAATAAGAAAGACTTGTCCAAAATAAAATGCTTCAATTGTCATGAATTCAAGAACTATGCTACAAAGTGTCTACACAAAAAGTCTATCAAGAAGAACCCAAGAGGAGCAGCAGGTGAAGTATTGGCTTCACAGTTGAAGTTAGACTTCACCCTGATCGAATGTATGGCTAGCACTATGATGGAGAGTCTGTGGTACTTGGATTCAAGTGCGTCATTCCACATGACATGGTGTAGAGAGTTTTCTAGTGACCTGGAGGAGAGTTTTCTAGTAACCTTTAAGAGGGAGTCGAGATCCCCTCTTCGCCTCAAAGATGTCATGCTTGGACCAATCCTGACGAAGAACTTCATCTCTGTAGCAATTTCGGAAGACTGTGGATATGATGTGATCTTTAGTAAAGGGAAAGCCTTTTTGAGACACATAGCTATTGGACAGGTGAAGCAGATAGAGGTTCATGTGAAGAACCTGTTTAAACTTGATGTGGAAGATTGTGATGCATCAAATAGTAAGGAAGATAAAGTGCAGAGTCACGATCTCGGTGAACTCTGGTACAAGAGACAGTGGGCCATTTGCATCATGGCACCTTAAAAATTATGCAACAAATGACCACTGGCCTCTCTAAAGGATCACTTGAGCAGCAAGATGTCTATAAGGGTTGTACCTTGGGGAAATATGTCAAACCCACGTTCCATGATCGAGACAACAAAGAAAATGCAGTCTTGGAGAGAGTCCACTTTAATTTTTGTGGACCTTTCTCGACAAACTCCACTGCTAGACATAAATAATATGTTATTTTTATTGATGATTTCTCAAGAAAGTGTTGGATCTTCTTCATGTGGAAGAAGGATGACACATTCTCAAAGTTTGTCGAATTCAAGGAATTAGTTGAGAAAGAGGTCGACAAGAAGGTGAAGGCTCTCAGGAGTGACTATGGAGGTGAGTATGTTTTGAATGACTTAAAGTAATTTTGTGCCAAATAAGGAATTTGAAGAGAACTGATAGATCCCCACAACCCACAACAAAATGGGGTACCTAAGAGAAAGAACCAGAGCATTGTGGGAGCTGCGAGAACTCTGGTACATGACCAAGGCCTCGCACTACATTTATGGCTAGATGCATGTAACTTGCAGAGCCAGAGTCCTCATCAGATTCTTGGTATGATTACACTGAAGGAGGATTTTTTGGGGAGAAAGTCGGATATGTCTCATTTTAGATTTTTTGGAGCCTCTATTTACTGCCATGTCTCTAAAGATTCGAGGAAGAAACTTGAGCCGACAACATAGTTGGGAGTTTTTGTGGGTTACACTGAAACTCCAAATAATTACCAAGTGTAATTACCTTCCCTTAGAATGAGAATTGTGCAAAGGGATGTAAATTTTGATGAGGGGAAAGCAATGAGATGCTCTCTTGAGAGGGAGCTTCAAATCCCACTAGAAGAGGAGCTTTTAGCTCCAAAGGAGGAGTGTCTAGAAGTTGTGGAACAACCACAAATGGAGGAGCATAGAGGAGGTAGAGTGGATACATCCACTCAAGCATAACCATCTAGAGAAGGTAGGAAAAGAACCAGGGAAGCTAAAATATTGGTGCAAGATGCGAGGGAGAATGTGGGAGCTCCTTCAATTTTGCGGCAAAGGAGGTCACCTGAGAGGTACATTGGCTACATGGATCTAATGACTTAGCTTGCAGAGACTGAGCCATCCTCTTTTGAGGAAGCAGTTGAGAAACCAATTTGGTTTGATGCAATGGTGGAAGAATATGAATCCGCTATGAAGAACATTGTTTGGGAAGTGATCCCAAGACCGACAGATAAATCAGTTGTGGGTTTGAGATGGATCTTCAAGGTTAAGCACGAAACATACAGAAGCATGAAGAAGTATAAGGCTAGATTTGTGGCCAAATGATTCTCTCAAGTTGAGGGAATTGACTATGAAGAAACCTTCGCTACTATAGCAAGGTATTCATCCAGTAGATCAATTCTTGCATTGGTTGTGCAAATGGGGTGGAATATCCACTAGATGGATGTAAAAACAACATTTCTCAATGGTGTTATAGAGGAGGAAGTATACATAGAGAAATCATAAGGTTTTGAGACATTTTATCGGGAGTCTCATGTGTGCAGACTCGAACAAGCCTTGTACGGTCTGAAATAGGCACCTCGAGCTTGGTACACTCAGATCAATAGTAATCTCACTGGATTGGGCTTCACCAAAAGTGAAGCAGATGCAAACCTCTATCATATCGTGGTAGAAGGTAAATTTATTATCATTGTTTTATATATTGATGATTTAATATTCACAAGTTGTGAGAAGTTGATCAACTCTTGCAAGGAGGACCTTGCAAGGGAATTTGAGATGAAAGACATGAGTCTCATGCACTACTTCCTCAAGTTGGAAGTATGGCAAGGTGATGGGGAATTTTTTGTGTGTCAAGGAAAGTATGCCATCGAGATACTGCAGATTATTTGCATGGAGATTTGTAAGCCCATAGAGACACCTCTAGCGACCAGCTAGACGAAGGAGAATTCCACTACAAGTGAAGAGGTTGATGCTACCATTTTACTGGCATCTAGTGGGTTCACTGATGTATCCTGAACACATGACTAGATATGTTCTATGTAGTCAACTTGCTGAGCCAAGCTCTGGTTAGGCCAACCAAATTGTATTGGAAGGAAACTAAGCTTGTTTTATGGTACCTTAGAGGCACTACCTAGTATGGATTATGGTATAGACGGATAAAGGGAGTGAAGTTGTGTGGCTTCATAGACGCAGATTGGGCAGGGAGTCCATTTGACCGAAAGAGTACAGAGTACATCAGGTGGAATTTTCAGTGTTGGGTCTGCAACAATTTCTTGGTACAACATGAAGCAAAGGTCTGTGGCGCTTAGCTCAATGGAAGTTGAATACATGGCTACAAGTCAAGCAACATGTGAGGCGATATGTATGAGAAATATACTTGTGGTACTGTTTGGTTAGTAGATGGATCCAACTGTGATCTATTGTGATAATCATAATTGCATTAGGCTCTCTGAGAATCCGGTATTTCACGATCAATCCAAGAATCTAGATATCTGATATCATCTTTTACGAGACTGTGTGCAAAGGAGAATAATGTTTCTACAATACATTCCGATAGAGGAACAAGATGCTAACATCTTGACAAAGGCTTTGTCAAGATGGAAGTTTGACTTCCATATGTGCAGGATAGGGGTGGTTGATAATCCCTTTCTTGCTAAGAGAGAGTGTCAAAAAAAATGTAGCAAGAAAGGCTCAATTTGATTTAGCCTTAGTCAAATTGAGTAAATTCGAAATTTCCACATCAACAGACAACTTGGAGGTAGCTAATTGAGGTGAAATGGCTATTGTCACTCAGTTAGCCCAATAAATTCGAGTTAGTGGGCTTGGAGTTCAGTTTGCATGTGTTGATTTCTAATTTGTAGCAATCTAGTTCAATTATTTCTAGTTGTACTGAACTAAACTAGTTCTAACTGATGATAGAACTAGTTGGAGGTCATTTGTGCAGTGGGACGACAATCTAATTCAATGATCATCCAGTTAACTAATGAATCAACCAAAAAAATAGCTCATGCATGAAAGGAATTTGAATTTCTTAGCTGTGGTGGAGATTCCAAGGAAGTGTAACGTCAGCGGTAGACTAGTTTTGAGTGTACAAGTGTTGCATGCAATCAATGATCAATCCTTGGGAATTGCACAATCAATATGGATGAAATTCCTAAAGAATAGGGATAAATTTCCTCAGTAATTGCGCAAGGAAATAAGATCTCAAGTGGAGGTAGAAATTGACTAAGTCTTAGTCAGAGCTTTTCATTGAGCAGAGAGAACAATTATTCACTTGCTGGTTGAGCTTAGAGTGAGCAAGAAATTTTAATACATTCTGTATTCATCTTATTAATGAAAGCAGGCTTGAGGGGTTTTTACCAGTTGGTTTCCACTAGATATATCTGTGTACTTTTGTATGTAATTCATGCATGTTTGTGAATGTTTTCTAAATTTTGAATTAATTTCTGCATTTCAATAGAGTAGAATTGTGTCTCTTGATTTAGATTAAATTTCTTCAACAGTTGCAATTTTATCACCATATTTCTACAAAGAGATCACAGTGTGCCTTAATCTATGAGAAGTTTGTAGGGGTGTGGCAATGTTATTCTTAATTGATTTCAAAATGCAAAGTGGGCCACTCTTCAAATAGATATTTTAAATTAGAATATGTTTTTTCCTCAAAAATCACTTTTAGTGTTGTTCCATATTTGATTCTTCGTTCAACATGGGAAATTGATCCTTAGAATCTGTGTTTTTTTATAAGATTTCTTTCATGTAAACTTGATATTTATGTAGATATAGTTTTTTGTTAATGGAGCAGTCTAATTATTATATGTTTTTGTCTTTTTCTTCATAAATTTGTGATATAAATTTTGGTAAGATCATGAATTTTAGTTGTTTAAGATGCATTTTTGTATGAATGGATTCAATGCCTTGAAAAACCTCTAGGGCACCTGAACTTTGCATATTACACAACTACAACTTACGATTCCAATAAATCCTTGTTGAATTTCAGACAAAATTGATATAAAATATGCATGGAAAAGGAAGAAAACATATAACTATTGGGCTAAGCATTTTTTAATCTAAGCAACCATAGACATGGGTTTTTTTTTTTTTAATAAATTTCCTTCTTAGCTTATAAAACAAAGTCATTTATTTCAATTTTTTTCATATATATATATATCTCAAAAGTAATGAAAAAATAGTGGAAAGGTCAACAATCCATTTACATTTTATTCATATATTTTTAGTGTGATTTGTTTTAGTGATGGAGTATAGATCAGATTAGGCAGTTTTGATAGTAGGTTAAGACATTGCATTTCAAGTTGTTAGGGTATATTGAGCACACTACACTATTATCATGAGATGAAATGTTCTGCAATGGTGTTAGAGCATAGCGTTGAAACTTTCTAGGAATTTGTGTATGAATAACAATGTTTAGGTTGGGGAGTTATTAGAATCTTTTATAGGTGGGATGCATGAGATTTGTACTTGAGAAAAGCATCATGGACTTGTCATAGGTTGTTTTAGGTTGCTTATATGTTTTTTGTAGTAGTGTCTTCTAGGGGCATTATTATGAATACCTTCAATCTTAGTTATGGAGATAAATTAAAAGGTGTACATGGCTTTGGAAGAGAATGAGATTTGATATCATGTGTAGAAAAGTGTTACACTTCCTATAGATGTTGTTTTGTTGGTATAAAATAGAAAGAATATTTCTAAGGTGATGCAATTCATTTTTGACTCAGTAAAGGATCACTTGATCCCTCACATCATGAGAAAGAAGCTAAGACAATAAGAAACACATGGGAGTGTTACCATTGTGACATTAACAACTACTCCACTCTCTTTAGTGAAGGACATAATTGAACACAAGGGAGACCTCCGTGGTACGGCTTAAGGATAAAATAACTGAAGGATATCAAGCAATGTTCCCCCAAGGATCCTACAATTTTTTTTTCCATTGGATTAGAGTATCACTAACGAAGTTTTGAAATGGATGAAGGAGTAAAATCAAGACTCTGATTCAAAGGAATATGGGTCAATCTAAAGGCTAGGTTTTAGCCTAATGAATATGTTTACGGTGCTGGAACCACCAACATTCAGGGGATCTCCTCGGTATGAAGTCCCAACTAAACCTCACACTGTTTGGAGTAGGAGTTTTGACAGTCGGTGGTAGTGTAATGCCTTGACTGCGATAACGCACAGAGAAAAGCATGATAACTTTGGGTGAGAGCAAGTGTGTGACCTTGCAAAGAGTCAAGTGCCATGCATGAAGGTTCTAATACACATATGGGAAAAAGAAGTGTGCCCCTTAAAAATAACAGCTTAAAAAGAACACAGGTGAAATGAAATCACAAGCTAAAATGCAGAATAGTGTACAAGTTAAAGTGACGAGTTAATCCAACAACACACATTCAACCAAATTCATA
Organism: Pinus taeda; assembly: GCA_000404065.3. NCBI lineage: Eukaryota > Viridiplantae > Streptophyta > Pinopsida > Pinales > Pinaceae > Pinus > Pinus taeda. Next base: position 37,105 of record APFE030060086.1, read on the forward strand.
CAAACGCAAACAAAGTAGTTCATAAGCATATGCGTAAGTTCAATAAAATACATTTCCAATGCAACCAGAATAGTCCAACTACATTAACAACATATGCATGAAAGCATGTTGGCTTTGATATTATTATTGTAAGTGAAATTTCCATCCATACTTACACCATCGACGACCAGTAGCCCCAATAGTGGAACATTACAGTTAAGAACACCTACTCCTTCAAAGAATTATACTCGCTCTACACTATGAAAATCCAAGGCTCTTCACAATACTCCCAAGCCTTCTCTAAGCCTAAGCCTAGCCAAAATCGTGGCTCCCAAAAGCCTCTTCTATGAGTTTTGAGGTTCTTTATAACAAAGGGTGGGGTGACCCTTGACATTCCCCTTTGAGACTCTTTGACTTCCCTCATGACTTTTCAACTTCTTCACTAAATGACACATTACATTACATGATGACTTTTCACATTCCACTAATGACACTTGGAATTTCACTTACAACAAATTTACGAATAATATTTCATTTTCCACATGTACTCATATAAGACAAAATAGGCTAGAGACAACCTAACAAGACACAACACTATGATTCCACCTAACAAGACACAACACTATGATTCCGGAGTTTGGGGAAAGTCTAGCTCAACAACATCCACTTGGTGCTTCTCGGTCACATATCGATGCCAAGCCTGGTACTGTGTGATGGTGTCCCCAAACTATTTGATGATGTCTTTTTGGAAGCAGACTCTTGCCTCCATGGCATCCAGGTATACGATCTTGGAACCTGTATCCAACTTGTTGTGAAGCATGAGCAACATGGTGTTGACCTTGACAAGACCACTGATGTAATTATGCATGTTGTGTGCGTTCAGCTCCAAATCTTCCCTGGTGGCCTCTTGTCTTAGCTGCTCCATGTACTCATCGATCTCTAGTCAGACTTGGTTCTTGGGTTTAGCATCGGTGAGGGAATCGATTAATGGGATCCTATGATTTCTCACCATGACATCCAAACTATTGTACAACCACGCATATGAGGCATGTATGTTGTCGATTAATGGGGTGAGATGCTCTTAGTTCTGGATCAACATTCATACCTTTTCTTTCTCCAACTCGGCCTGTGACTTCATCTTCTTTTGCCAAGTCAAGCGGGGACCCTTTGTACCACATTTTCCACTCTTGTACATGGGTGATGGCAACATGTATGTTCTTGTGAGTTTGAACAAGCTCTTTGCTTCGCTACTATAGGCCATGCACACAGAAAACTACTTTATGCATAGTGAAAAATCCATCATAGAGCTTATTCATGGTACCCTCAAGTGTTGATACTTCAGCAAGTATCATTGTCCTCATTTACCCCAATGCAGAAACTGCATTATGCGTCGATGCTCAAAGTTGTTTTGCGTCTTGCTTAACAACCTGCAAGTTCTTTGCCAGTTGTTCATTCTTGGCCATCAGGTACTTAAACATTTGAGCTTGTTTCTCCTGCATAGACCAAGCTGGCTTCGACAAGGGCAATTGGATGTCTCTTGGTATCTGACACTATCACCCTTTCCTTGATGAATGCAGGTGATGCGTGATCATCCAGAAAGTGCTTCCTCTGCACTTGTACATTCATCTTCTTCAACTCATCAAATGATAGATTGTATACATCCATGAATGAATCATCATAAAGGAGAACAACACCTCCTTACTCGCTCGGGATTGGTTTTAATAGTGGCGGTGGTGGAGACTGAGAGATGACATATGGTGCTCTTGGCATAAGGTCAGTGTCTTCATTGTATGGCTCCTGTTCCAGCTCCATGTATGTAACTTCAATAAATTTCTCAATCCACTGAGCAAGTTCTCGATCCTACATCTGTTCACTCTCTTCCTTAGTTGCTGGCTGTTCTGACTCAGCAACCTGTATTGACGCGGTTTCATTTGTCATCACAGCTTGCCTTTATTTTTCTTCCTGCTTCTGTTTCTCTCCTCCTCAACTCTTTTTCCTCCTTCAACTTCTTCTTTGTCTCTTGCATTTACTAAAAACATTGATATCATAAACAACTACAACAAAATTTTTGATCAAATGATCAACTTCAATGCATGCTTCATGCCTAAGGGAAACCATAAAAGGCTCCCAAAGGATTTGGGTGAGGGAAACAAGTTGGACTAACTAAAGCCAAGTAGATTAGTCAAAACAAGCAATAATAATAAAAATGATGAATTTACAAAATATGCATAATACACACACACACATATATATAGCCCCAAGAGTCAGCTCAGATGGTCGAGTTTACGTTGCTAAGTACCTCGTCAGTTGGGAGGTCACGAGGTCAAAGCTCCTCGACGCTCTTAGGGTTAGGCCCTGCTTGTTTGATCGGCGGGTAGATCCCTTCAGGTTGATTTGCCTAGATTTTTCCCGTGGATGTAGTAGCCATCCAGTGTCTTGAACCACCCCTCATATATATATATATATATATATATATAATATATATTATATATATATTTATATATAGACACACACACAAACACACCAACCTAGATCCATCTTAACTACAGATCTACCGAACACTGAGAGGGATCAAATCTCCTGATGCAAACCTCTTTTAAAGTGAAAATAAATTTGATCCCTCTCGACACTTGGTAGTTCCAGAGTTAAGATGGATCTATGATGATTTAATTTCCCCCTTTAAATAGACTATATTATGTCAATACCATGTGTGAACACAATGAAGTTATTTTTAATTCAATGTTTTTTTATTATTTTTATTTTATGTTGACCAAGTAAAAATGTTTTCACATTATTAATTTTATTTTAATTTATAGGAAGGACAAGATGTGACAGGGCAGGGCATTACAACATCTCTTCCATACTGGGCTGGAGAGCACCTCTCATTGCAATGAATATTTTTAAATCCAATAAAAATCTCAAAATTAAATAAGTGAAACTTATAATAAAAACATTTGCAAAATTTCAGAAAATTTATGTATAGTAAATAGATATTAAGAAGGGGAATAGTTGTGATGTAACATAGTCCTACCTCTATCACTATTTAATTGATTCTCTTTTCATAAAACATTTCGCAAAGTGGAAGCTATCTTCTGACTCAGTAACGGATATCGATCAACCGTATTATTAATTGATAAATACATTTACATTAAATCCTTTTATTGCTAATATTTTAGTAATCAATGATATTTTTTTGAATATCTCTTTGTTTATCAAAACATATTCCATATTTGTTATTTACAATAATATTGTTTCTATTTAATTGATTCAACGTATGAAAGAAGAATATCCCTTTGTTTATCAAAACATATTCCATATTTGATATTCACAATAACATTGTCTATGCTTATATTATTGATAATGTTTTAGTTGCAAATAATGCATATTGTTGCTATTTAACTGATTCACTATACGGAGGAAGCTTTGAAGCGTTCATTGTGTGGATGTCTACATTTCGCATTGAGGGTTTCCATTGCTAATATTTGAGTAGAACTCAATTGTACGGAGGAAGCTTTCAATATGTGGATCGCCTCACTTAGCACAAAAGGATTTTATAGTTAATTTGGTAAATAACATTGTGTATGCATAGATTATTGATAATATATTAGTTGTAAATAATGCATACTATTTCTATTTAATTAATTATATATTTTAGTACTAAAAATGCATATTTTATGCTTATATTACTAACAATATTTTAATTGTAAATAATGCTTATGTTGGTATTTTCGAATATGTTTCAAATAAAGCATATGTGCGGAAGTGCGAAGGAAGTCCATAGTGCAGAGAAAGCTTTCAATGCGCGAATCACTGCACTTGGGAGTAAATTCTTTTATTGCTAATATTTTAGCAATAAATAATGTGTATCTCCTTGTCTCTACAACTAATTTAATGGGTCTGCATTTCGCCCACATTTATGTCTTGACCACACGCTCTAGGCCACAATCCATGAGAGTGAGTAGTATTTTAGTAAGCGATTGACGTATATGAAGTTATTGCTAATATTTAAATTTAAATAATGCTTATTTTTGAAAATTTGGAATATATGTTTGTTTAGGCTCTTGTGTGGAAGTGATCTTTCTGTGGATTTCTGCTCTTTGCACTAACTGTTAATATTATTATTCATATTTTAGTTATAAATAATGCATATCAATAGTCAATTGAGTAAAAGTTATGTGGGGAGCAAACAAAATTGTCTACAAAACCACATTTCATTGGGCATAAGCTTTGTTTATAGGAGATGCATAAGTGTGGATAGTGTTCATTATGTAGAAGAAGCTTTCAAATTTTCATTGTGCGGATAATAACATTGTTTATGCTTACATTATTGATAATATTTTAGTTGTAAATAATGTATACTACCACAATTTAAATGATTTTGTACAAAACCGCATTAATATTGAATTTAGTTTTGGTTGTGAGTGCAGAGATCGCGTAGAATTTTGTTTCAGAGTATTCTTATATTATTGCTAATATTTTAGTTGCAAATAATGCATATTGTTACTATTGAATTGATTTATTGTACATAGGAAACTTTGAAGCCCTCATTGTGTGGAACTTCACATTTTGCATTGAGGACTTCCATTTCCATGATCATCTCACTTAGCACAAAATACTTTTATTGCTAATATTTCAGTATTAAATAATGCATATTTTTTTAATAACATTGTCTGTTTTTAGATTATTGATAATATTTTAATTGTAAATGATGCATACTATTGCTATTTAATTGATTATATATTTTAGTATTAAAAAACATATTTTATACCTCAATCAGCCAAGGCTACATCTGCTTACAATTGAGATCCCCAACAAAAATTGTACAAAGATCTGGAAGCTTTGTAAAAAAGTCATTACATTCATGGGGCAAAATGTCTCCAAAGTGCCAAAAGGAGGTGCAACTGTCAACATCGGTTCTGATAAAATCATGGGAAACCCACCCATCAACAGTCTCCCAGGTATGGATCCCATAATCTTCTATTTCCAAAGCAAAGGTATATGTAATTTAGGCCAAATATCTCAATGGGATGCATCAACCCATGTTTGGATGCGATGGAAATTTCCTCCCATCCCCCATCATCTCAAAGGCAGTTTTGACATTTTTTGCAATCATCTGCATAGTATTGCGCCCACCTTAAAAAACGACAAGGATGAGTTCAGATGGGATCCTACAGGAACCAGTTACTCAATCAAAGCAGGCTATGATTACTTAAGCATCAAGGAACACCCAGCGCCAACATGGATACACTGGAAGATTTTAAAGAAAGCAGAAGCAATTCCAAAGATCAAATTCTTCATGTGGACTCTCCTGAAAGGAAAAATTCTCACTGCAAAGAATCTCAAAAAAAGAGGCATTGTTGGACCCTCCAGATGCCCTAACTGTAAAGCAGCAGAGTCCATACAACATCTTTTTATCTCCTGTCCCTTTGCAGTCTCATGCTGGAACAACATCAACCCCTCCGCACCTTCCATATGGAATTCTCAGCACTCCATCGACGAAGCTCTAAATAATTGGAAGAGGAACTACCCTTGGCAATCCATGAAGCATAATCCAGCTAAAAGAGTATGGGATGCCCTCCCATTTGCTCTTTTATGGCTGATTTGGATTTCTCGGAATAACATGATATTTATAGATAAAGAGACCTCGATCAGGCACCTTTCCATCAAGGCAAAAAGTCTGGCGACCGAAACAATAGCTTCCAAGATAACCAAAAAAATAGATATCACCAGTCTCTGGACAGAGGAAAGAGATTTCATACGGAATCTACTTGACAAGACCAGTATTCCTTCAACAGTAACCGGGGCAAAGCAAACAGTCTCAGTTGGAAAATTCGCTTAAAACAGGACGATTTCAGCAACTAGCTCCACTCAAGAAACTCTCATTCTTTATTTTTCGACGGAGCATCTAAATCAAACCCAGGAGCAGCGGGAGCAGGGGGCATCATCTATAATCCCTCAGGTGAACCCTTATCCTCCTACGAATGGGGATTGGGAATCCTTTCTAACAACAGAGCTGAAGCTCTGGGCCTCTACCAAGGCATCCTTCAATTACAGGCCCAAGGGATCAAAAAAGCCCCCATATTTGGTGATTCCGCCATTATAATCAGCTTAATGAACAACAATCGGCAAGCTTCCAATCTTTTTTTGCAATAAACCATCAATCGATGTAAAATCCTGACATCCCATGACCAGGAGTACCACTTCTATCACGTCCTCCGTTCCAAAAATCAAGAAGTCGACAAAAGGGCTAGTCAAGCTTGCTCACGGACTAAAGGAAGCATCCTATGCAACAATGAGATCCTACATCAATTCATCCCATGATATCTATGATTGTCTCAAATTGTTTTTCTTCAATGAACCACACTATTGTAAAAAAGGACTCTGATCAAATCCACAGCAAATCTAATGTATATTGTTGCAAATCGCTGATAGTCCATTCGTATCACACCACAGGATATGCTAATCCTCTGAATCTAATCTTTGTCTGCAAGATCTGTGATCGCCCATGCCTCTTCCACGTGATCCAGTACTCCTCAAGCCTTTGCTCGCTTACTATTTATCTCAGGAAGCCTCCCCTTCATTTACAAGCCCCCATTTCCAAGTTCTTTGCTATCTTCGCTTCCTCTGTAGTGACTATCAGTTGGCTTTCGATCTCTATTATTGGCCTCGCCTCTTTCTTCAGGCCCCCTAATGTTCGACCCTTCCTCATCGCTTTAATAAGGTCCACTTTTTCGTTTCATTGTACCCTTGTTTTGGTCACTAGCGATTCCTATTGCCCGGTTGCAGCTCCTGAATCCAAGTCTGATATCTCCTACAGACCTGTGCCCAGTTTTGTCGCAACAGTTGGTGAGAGTCCTCTTCCAGCGCCGCTCCAAGCCAGCTCTGAAGTTCTTTTGATGGATCGAAGTGAGGATTGCCTGAATTGCCGTGATCTTCAAGCTGAACTTGAACAAGTTAGAATGCATCAGCGCCTTCTGGACGAAAAAATCGATGCTGCTACAAGGATTATCACAGCCAAATATGAGGTCGATCTCAACCTCTTCCTGCACTGCATCTCTTCTCTGCAGGAGCAATTCAGCGCTCTTTCAAATACCTGTGCGCACATTCAGGAGTCTGTTGAGATTCTCAAGTTTATGATAGACAAGCTCAACGGTCCAAGCACCAGTTCCTCTAGTGCAAAAGTTGCAGAAGCTGACAACCACCCGGAGGATTCCAACGCTCGGCAGATCAGCCACATAAGTATAGACTAGATGTATTGTAAAGTCAGCTTGCTTTTGTCCCAATTTATCAGAATCTATATTTGTACTAGAATCTTTCAATCGGATTATAAAAGCATTCAAGTGAAATGTCACAATGTAGTTCATTTGCAAGCTCATACTGTGAGCTCTTCCAATGTAACACTGGAGCTTAGTCTCCCCCTCCTTTTTTGAATATATCTAGCAACCGACTTTGTAAAAAAAAAAAAAAAAAAACATATTTTATGCTTATGTTATTAATAATATTTTAGTTGTAAATAATGCATATGTTTGTATTTCCCAATATATTTCAAAATAGACATATATGCGAAAGGGCAGACAAAGTCCATTGTGCGGAGTAAACCTTCAATGTGTGGATCACTGCACTTTGCACTAAAGGCTTTTATTGCTAATATTTTATTATTAAACAATGCATATTTGTTGTTCGCAATAATAGTAAAGCAAACGCTAGACTACGATATTGTTGCTAATATTTTAGCAATAAATAATGTGCATCTCCTTCTCTCTCCAACTAATTAAGTGGGGTCCACATTTCGCCCACATTTTTGACTCAACCCATGCTTATTCACATCTACAAAATTTCCTTCGCACGTTATATTTGAACACGCTTCCTCCACACACGCTCTGGGCTAGACTCCACCACAGCAAGTAGCTATTTTAGTAAGTGGTTGACGTATATGAAATGATTGCTAATATTTTAACTGTAAATAATGCTTATTTTCGTATTTTCAAATATTTTGAATATCTGTTTGTTTAGGCTCTTTTGTGGAAGTGCTCTTTGTGCAGATCTCTTCACTTTGCACTAACTACTAATATTATTGCTCATATTTTATTATAAATAATGCATATCAGTAGTCAATTGAGTAAACATTGTGTTGGGTGCACAATTTTTTTTCTACAAAACCACATTACATTGAGCAAAAGCTTTGTTAATGTTCATTGTGTGGAAGAAGCTTTCAAATTTTCATTGTGCGGATAAAAAATTGTTTATGCTTATATTATTGATAATATTTTCATTGTAAATGATGTTCATGCAGAAGTGTGGAGAAGGTTCATAGTGCGGAGGAAGCTTTCAGGTTTCCATTTTGTGGATCTTTGCATTTTACATTGAAGGCTTTCATTGCTAATATTTTAGTATCAAAGCATAATCCATATTTTCTATTGGCAATAACATTGTCTATGCTTATATTATTGATAATATTTTAGTTGTAAATAATACATACTATTACTATTTAATTGGATCATTATACAAAGAAAGATTTGGAACCTTCATTGTGTGGATGCCCGCACTTCACATTGAAGGCTTATGTTTATATTATTGATAATATTTTAATTATAAATAATGCATATGTTCGTATTTCTAAATATGTTTCAAATTAGGCATATATGTGAAGGTGCAAAGGAAGCTTTCAATGTGAAGATCACCACACTTGATAGTAAAAACTTTTATTGCTAATATTTTAGTATTAAATAATGCATATTTATTGTATGCAATAACATCGAAACAAGCATTGCACTTATACAATTGTTGCTAATGTTTTAATATTAAATAATGCATATTTAATGTTCTAGTATTAAATAATGCACATTTTTTGTTCGCAATAACAATGAAGAAAGCATTAGACTTATACGAGTGTTGTTAATGTTTTAGTATTAAATAATGCATATTTGATATCCACAATAACACCGAAGCAAGCGTTAGATTTATACAATTGTTGCTAATATTTTACTCATAAATAATGTGTATCTCCCTATCTCTACTGCTAATTAATTTATCAAGGCATCTTTCGTTGTGCATTTCATTGTTATCTTTATTTCATAGTGCGGCATTTGCAATGTGTTGTTGTTGTTCTCTTCGCACACGCACAATGGAAGCCACCTTCACATATCTTCTTCTGCTTCCACACAGCTTCTTCTGCACAATTGGGAACCAACTTACCTCTTGTTCATAATTATTATATGTTTTAGTTAAAATAAAATAAAATGAAACTATTTATTGCTAAAACATAACACTAAACTAATAACAATAATTTATTATACTATAGAAGGAACTCGTTGTGTGAAGGTGAATTGCTAATGTGGGGTTCACATTTCATTCTTATTATTCTGCATTTATAATATGTCGTTATTATCACCTTGTAGATGCACAAAGAAATCCAGGTCCCAACATCTTATTTATGTTCCACAAATTTTTCACTGCACAACTAGTCATTTTGTCGTTTATTCATTACTAAGTCCACATTTCATCCTTTTTCAATATTTGTTGTTTATTCATTATTAATCGCTAATCATTTTTTCATTTGTTCATAATTATTATATTTTTTTATTAACATAAAATAAAATAAAATAAAGCTAAATTAAAGTCAGGGTTGAATTGTTTGATAATATAGATAATACAATGCAAAAGAACCTCATTATGTAGAAGTATAGAGAAATTGCACTTTTCGACACAATGAGCCATCACCTGTACTCCCACGCACAACCACCTCTGCACAACTTGGTCGACACCTTCTTATGGATATGGTCTTTAAATAAGTAATGTTCTCTCGTGAAAAATTCCATTTCGAGTTTCGTGTAAGTGGGTTGTGGGGAAGGAATATTGTTGTGCGGAAGGAAGTTCATTGTAGAAGGAACTCCTCATGCAAAGGTGAATCGTTAATGTGGAGTTCACATTTATTTTTTATTATTATGTTGTATATGTATTTTCGAGGGAACCTAGAATCTTTTATTGCACATAACTCTGCACTTTGCATTGAAGACTCTTACTATTAGTATTTTAGCATTAAATAATCCATATTTGTTTTTCCCAATAACATCGAGTAAACGGTGGAGCGATATGATATAATTGCTAGTATTTTAATTATAAATAATTCTTTTATTGCTAATATTTTAGTATTAAATACTCTGTATTTTCTCTTGCAATATTTTAATTATAAATAATACGCATATCATCAGTTAATTGAGTAAAGGTTGTGCACAATCCAAAGAAAATTGAATCATTGAGCACAAGCTGTGTTTATGGTTATGTTGCTAAAATGAAGCATATTTGTGGAGGTACGGAGGTAGTCCATTGTGCGGAGAAAGATTTTAAGCTTTGATTATGCAAAACCTCGCATTTTGCATTAAAGGCCTTTGTAGATTTTTTCTCAAAACTAATGCATAAGTGTTGAGTTTGGCTGCAGAAAAGTTCAAAGCTAACATATAGTATCAGTTTCCATTTATCAAATTTGATATTACATATTAAAGTCACTATTTGTGTAGTATAACATTAGTCAATAACATATTTTATTACATGATTATTGTATATTTTGTTTGTGTGGTTGCAAGTGGCAGTGCGAAATGAATGAGACACAATTGTTGAAATCACATGTCCAACTACCAAATTTTTCTTATTTCTATGAAAAAATTTAATTTAATATTTAGATAATCCGACAAAGGAAAAAAGGCATTCAAGTGGCGAATTGACATCCAAAATCTGAAATTACTTTTGTAAAGTAAAACTTGGTCAATAGCAAGCCAAGTCTACATAGTAAATCTGTTGGATACATGTTGCTTCAGTGAATAATTATGGAAAATAATTTTATTTATCAAGAAAAAAGTTTTAGTTAATGAAGATAGAATTCAATTTATGATATTAATAAAATAGTATCTCGACATTTATTTCTAAAGTGTGTAAAACAGATTAATCATGAAACATAACCATGTCAGTTGCACTATGTCAAATTGGAACTTAAGTAAAACGTGTATGATTTAAAGTAATATATTTTACAACAATATTTTCTTATTAAATATCAGGCAAATCAGTACTATCCACATTGATAATGATTACTGGTTAGTGGATACCATTGAAATCAATACTAAATTTTGTTTCAGAACTTAAAAGTCAATTCATGATTTAGATGACTTATTGCCTCTAACACATTATATATGTTGGCATTATGATTCTGGTTTAGCTCTATGGTACAGGTGTTGTACTTGATGGCAACTCACTCATGTGGCAGATCTCAGTGCAGGCACTCAAAATCATGAAAATTAAGATACCCGCAGGTAATTCTAGAAGAAGCTGCGGACCCGCAGGTACGCCGACCAAGGAGTGCGGACATGCGCGCAAGTTCTCCGTTCAGTAGGTGCGGACCCCAATTTCACTCTCTCCAATGCAGAAAAGCGCGTGCACGTGGGAATCTTTATGAATGGTTCATGGTATGTAGCCCGACCTATGGTTTTGGTCCGTGGTTTTGCATCTACAAATATTGATCCAAGGTATTGGGTTCATGGTATTGTGTTACTATGGTTTTGGACCGTGGTATTGTGAAAGGCTTGCCTATAAAAAGGAAAGGAGATCTCTTGGCCAGACACTTGTGAAATTTGAATATCTTAAGATCTGAAATTTTGAGTGATTGATTTTAAAAGCTAGATCTAAATCAAGGAGAAAATTTAAGGCGAATCTATTGATAAGTCGTGATCTCTCGGGCGCATGAGCAGATTGGTGGATTTGACTGATTGTGGCACATTAGAGGACTAGTAATTTGGCCCTAATCTGAAGTCCACAGGCGATCCGAAGGTGCAGTGTGGGGGTACGCAGCGCAACAAAAGGCGCAGTGTGGGGGTACGCAGCGCAGAGAAAAGCGCAGTGCGTGGTACGCAGCGCAGGAGAACACGCATTGTGGGGGCACGCAGAGCAGAAAAAGGTACAGTGCGAGGTACGCAGGACAGAAGAAGGCACAACGCGGATGTATGTTGTAAGTCAGATAGTAGAGGTGCAGATCTGAGAAGAAGTACGCAAGGTAGAAGAACGACCAGTGCGGATCTGCGCAGTTTAGTCTCAGAAGAGCTGCGAATATATGCAGGCCCCTATTGGTGAAGTTGCAGACTTATCTTGAAACATTTGTTGACTGTCTTTTATCTATTGCTGCAGAATTATGGGTTTAGATTTCTGGTATTCTTTTCTGTTTACAGCATTCTGAAGAGTTAGGTGATTCATTGGTTTATTGTATAAGGAGATTGAGTGATTTGCATGTACTTGATGATTATTTGATCTTCTTGGATCCAGTTTGAAAATTCATGAAACGTGGTTCTTAAAGAAGTAAAAAGAGCAAAGGGGGTTGTAGCTCCCTTCCAGGAGAGACTGGAAAACGAGAGAGAGTGGTAGCTCTCTGCAGGTTGTAGCCTGCGTACTGGTAAAGGACGTACTGGTAAATGACTGCACCATTACAAAATCATTGTAAAAGAAGTTTCTAATTGAAAGAAGATAGAGACATATTGCAGCAGGTGGTTTTCATCTACATTGGGTTTCCACCTTATATCTGGTGTTCTTTGGTGTGAATATCTGTTTTTCTTGTTCATGCGCATTATTTTATGGTACTAACATACAAATTAATGATCAATATCTGAAGATTAAATTGAAGTATAAATCAGGAAGATATATTGAAAAGAATTTGATAATACTGATTCACCCCCCCTCTCAGTATTATTTCCAACAATTGGTATCGGAGTAGGTCCTTCAGAAGAAGCTTGATCGCTTGAAGGAAGATCTTTCATCATGAGCAACTACGAGAGGGAAGCATCAATCAGGCCACCGATTTTTGATGGGACAAACTTCGTATATTGGAAGGTAAGAGTTACTGCCTATCTTCAATCTCTGGGTACAAAAGTCTGGGATATCATAGATACAGGGTATACTTTTCCATTAGCAACTCCTACAGATCCAGCTGAGAAGAAGAATATGAAACAAATGCAAAGGCGGTCAATACTCTATTAGGATACCTATCTCAATTAGAATTTGTCAAGGTAATGCAGTTTAAATCTGCAAAAGAGATATGGGACAAGATTGTTCTGACTATGAAGGAGATGATCAGGTAAAACGAGCAAAACTTCAAACCCTCAGAATTCAGTATGAAAATCTCAGAATGTATAATGATGAAAGTGTGGCTAACTATTTTCTTCGTGTAGATGAGATTGTTAATTGTATGAAAAATTTGGGTGAAGAAGTAAAGGAAGTTGTTGTAGTTGAAAAAGTTCTAAGATCTTTGTTCCCTAGGTTTGAATCTAAAGTGTCTGCTATAGAAGAAAAATAAAAGCTTCAAGACCTTAAAATGTCACAACTGCATGGAATTCTAACTGCTTATGAAATGAGGAAAGGTGGACCATCAGACAGGAGAGAAGTTGCCTTCAAGGCTTCTGGCAAAGGAAACTACTATGAGTCTGGACACATATAAGAAGAAGAAGAAGAATCAAATTTTGTCAAAAATCTTCAACGGGGCACTGGACGTTTTCGAGGTAAGTTACCATTAAAATGCTTTGCTTGTGGAAGAGTAAGTCACTATGTTGCCAAATGTCCTCACAAAGATAAAATTGATAAGGGGAAGGAACATGTTAGATGGAACAAGAAACATAATGCAAATAAGAAAAGCTACTACACTCATGAAGATAGTGATGGACTATCAAATAGCGATGAAGATTAACGAGGTAACCACTATAAGCTTTTAATGGC
>APFE030060098.1:0-12580 GCA_000404065.3 Pinus taeda
AATAAATAAAACATTTTTTATATTTACTCCATAAGTCACCTTATATACATGCAAGGGTGTAAACAAATAAAAATATATATAAAGTGGAGGTATGGTAAATAAATAAAATCTCATTTTATACTTACTCAAAAGGTATGGTAGATAAATAAAAATATAAATAAACTAGAAGTATGGTAAATAAATAAAACCTCTTTTTATATTTAGTCCATAACCCTCTTTTTATTTATGAAGGCTCAAAAAAGAGGTTTTATTTAAGTGAATCCTATGGGCCAATACCATATTTGTAAAAGAGGTATGGTAAATTAATAAAAAATTAAGTAAACAAAAAAGAATTTTTTTTTTATATTTACTCCATAAGTCACCTTATATTTATGAACACTAAAAAAATGTGTTATATTTAGGTGAAACCTATGGGCAAAATAATATGTGCCAAATACCATGGGCTAGATTATTATTAATAACATGCAAAAAAAAATATTAACCCTAATATTAGTATTAATAAAAATAAAAATGCCACATGGTATTGATCCATATTGTGATATGCAAACTAGCATAGAGTGAAAAAATATTTGATCCCTCTCGGGGCTTGGTGGATCAAGAGTAAAAATGGATGTTGTAATTTAATGTATGTTAAACATTTTAACTTGGTTAAAATTAAAAATTAAATAAAAATCAACTATTAATTTTATTAATTTTTATAAATTACTAATAGTAATTTTTTAAGCTCCAGGTTTATGATAACCCATGGTATTGACCCATCGTATTCATGTGAGCATAGACTATTTAAAGGGGAAATTCTATCTTAGATCCATCTTAATTCTAGGTCTACCAAGTGCTTAGAGGGATAAATAGATTTCATCCCCCTAAGAGTGGTAGATGTGGAGTTAAGATGGATATAGGTTGGTTTTTATGATAATGAAGATATTAAATAGACTTAGGAAATTATATTGTTAAAAAAATCTTAAGGTGAATGGTTAAAGCTACATTTAATCACTTCACAAAATTTAGTAAAAAATACTGATATCTCCATTAATATTGGTTTTTCTGATTCAACAAAAAAAAATTCAAAACAATGAAATCTTAACTCTTTCCGCATCACCCTCACAGAAGAGAACCTCGCAGAAGAGAGATAGTCACTGCCCATATTTCCCACCATTTTCCAAACATTCTCAATATGATATCTTCATGAAAAAGTTAAGGTACTAATCTTGGATCAGTTGTTTGAAAAATCTGTTGGTTTGTACAACCTTTCATCTTCTCTGCTATTCTAAGTTTGTCGTAACGATCTGTAGGGGTTGGGTCACTGCACCATATTTTCCTAAAAGGCGGAGATTGTGCACCAAAAAAGAAATTAATCCACATGTTACAACGCTGTTAAAAATGGTATGAAGGTAGTGAATTATGCTAATAAGAAATTTAGATTGAGAGAGACGTAATTAAATTTTATTATTTAATTGAAGATTTCCAATCAAAATAATAATAAATCTACATTTATATATTTGTATATTGATTGGAAGGCTTCTGACAACGGTCACTTCTTTCTATTAGATCCCCTTCAGGTCTTTGGGATACTTACTACTTCATTATATTATATAGTTGGGGCTTGCTACATGTTGGCGTGTTGGGGTAAACAAACTTGATGTGTTTTTTTTTATCACGCAGTTGGAGTCTATCGAATAATAAAGGAATTTGATAGCTTGGCAAAAGTGGTAGCTTGACAAAAGTGGTAGAGAAAACATCAATCTCTCCTACCATGACAAACATGGCCACTAAAACTTGCAACATTGTTTGTAGGAAGTGAAAATTATGTTTCTTTTTTCCAGACATGTATGTTAGTCTATTACAGTTTAATGAATATGTTTTATTATTATCATATATGGTTTCATAATTTAACAAAATATTCGCTAAGACTTCACAATGTTTTATTATTCAGTGAAAGATTTTCCAAGATCTTACAAGATTTTATAATTCAGTGAAAGATTCGCCATGACTTTACAAGATAATATAATCTGGTGAGAGATTCGCCAAAGTGATAAAATCGCCTCCCATTTTTTCTATGTATCATGGGGATTCACCCATTTATTATACATGTAAATTTAGGGTGGCTCTTAAAATTTTCCCTAGGAACAACAACCGTTCCATTTAAGGAACAACAATTTTCTTTTTATTTAATTTTTGTGCTGTTCCATTTAAGGAACAATTGCTGTTTCGTTTAAGGAACAACTGCTGTTCCGTTTAAGGAACAACTGCCATTCCATTTACGGAACAATAGTCCCCTGTATATACGATTTGTGTGCTATTCCATTTAAGGAACAACAGTTTTGCGGATGTTTTTTTTTGCTGTTTCATTTAAGAAATAGCTGCTGTCCCTCTTAAGGAACATCAACCGTTCCATTTAAGGAATGACAGATTTGCGTGTGCTGTTCCTCTTAAGGAACGACAGTCTCGCGTGTTTGTATTTTTGTTGTTCCATTTAAGGCACAACTACTGCTCCTCTTAAGGAACAACACCGTTCCATTTAAGGAACAACAATCTCGACTGTTTGCATTTTTTATTGTTCCATTTAAGGAACAACTGTTGTTCCTCTTAAGGAACAACAACCATTCCATTTAAGGAACAATAGTGTCGTGTGTATTTTCTTTTTTCTGTTCCATTTAAGGAACAACTACTGTTCCTCTTGTTGACCACTACGTGTCAACTACCCATAGCAGTACATGTTATATTTTGGTATGTTCTATGCTAGAGCAATTTATTTAATTTCTTTTCCATATTAGCAATCACATCAGCATAAAGTAAACTGCAGACAGAACATAAATATAAATCGCAGAAGACAAGCCAAGTCAAGAGGACACAAGATGTGGCGCAAGCCAGGGACAAACCCCACAATGTGTGGGGAAACCCTTGATCAATTCTTCTTTTATTTTCTTCAAAGTTCAGCAGAGAAGGAGAGAGAGAGGGATAATACATTTACAACAGAAGCCAACTCTTTGACTTATCTAGATCTAGCATTAGATCATATCGTATAATGATGAGATCAGTTGAAGACATTCTGCTTCAACTGATTCTCAAGATGACTCCTTCACCTATCATCACGTTGTATCTGGTCCTCTAGTTGCACCACTGCATACTACACCATGCTGTAATGATCAAGATCATGTTGCGTTGCACCCAAATATCATTGAGCTATTCTCAACATCATGGATCTGCACCCATCTGATGTGTACTCAATGATTGTTAAGTTGCTTCCATATTGATATCCCAAATCAACAAGTATGCTAAGAATGAAAAATCCAGTCTTCTCATTGTGATATACTACTATGTCGAATTAGTACAACTGTAGGGTTTCATAGATCTTCTTTCCCACAAGAATATGCTTTCATTTGATCCCATTCATGGAGATGAATACCACCAAGGAGGATTGTGTTCATCACCAAAGCTTTGGGTAGTCCAAGGTACTGTTGTCTGATACAGGGATATCATTTTTGAGACCAAAGAGATTTCTGCGTCCTCATATAAGATTGTCTTGATTCATCTATCCGAGATAGATATGAAATGCCTAAATCACATACATCTCTTTTATGCTTTCTTCATATAGGAATACAACTGAGACAACTACAAGAATACCACCTAGATCTTCATCAATGCCAATATAGTCAGATAGTGAGGAAGCCAAAACTTCTACGTATAACTGTCTTTATGATCTATGTATAAGAGTCTTGACTGCGGCTATATGACTACGGATTCATCGTGGCTACCATCTACTGCTCCATTGTGGCTGCCATGTATGCTTGCAGCTGGATCATGTATGATATGTGGCTATATACCCGAAATTTCATAGAGGAAGAATACAAAGTTCTTCTGCGTTAACAGGTCTTCATTAACTGAGTTAACAGGTCTCCATTATAGTGTATAGGGTTACATGAACAACGTATCATGCTTCTTGAACAATGTATGAACTACGTGTATGAGTTGCGTATAGTTACCATGACTGCGTAGTTACCATATATAACTACGGGTTGCATATGTGACAACGTTCCAAACTGTGGGTTCATATGACCAGTGTGTATATATATAATATTGGAGAACGTTGATATGCATCATATGAAACAGCGTGTATCTAACATTGATATACATCATATGAAACAACGTGTATATATATAACTTTGGACAACGTGATATACGAGACAACATGTGTATATAAAATGTGTGTTAATTATTTCTAGCGTATAAATGTCATGACAGTGCATAGGGTCCATCTTACAAGATTTTTGTTTGCATCACCATAAGCCTGTGGCTTACTGTGGCTAGGGCTCCATGAACAACGTTACCATGAACAACATATAAGAGAGTTTCCATGAGCAGCGTAATGGTCCGCTTCTTAGCAATGAGTTAGAGCATCATTTGACTGTGTATATATGTCTTCATGAGTGCGTTGAAGGAGTCTCCTTGTCCCTGTGTTGGATCACCATACATTGGCTAGGGCATCATCAATCAAGGACAACGTATTATTTTTGTGGCTCTCCTTCTCCATAAACCCAGACGTGGAGAGGAGATCACATCAAGAATGTGTGTTTGAAATGACTTCAAGTCCTGTACATTTATACTAAAACATATATGATGAATAGTCATGACGTTTGGGTTTCATGAGCCTACGTAAGAGCTGGTCGGCCAGATAATAAAACCATAATCTAAATAAATTCATATCTCCATAAATAATTATCGGAATCGGATGATATTTCGATCAATCCTACACCTATCGACGAGAGGGATCCAATAAAAATATCAGCTACCATAAATAAGCTGACCCACATGGAGTTTGGCCCTAGTTTCCAATTTAACACTATGGTTGTTGATCTGATTTCTATAATCGGCAACTAGGTTCCATATTGTTGAACCTTTCTTGTCGTCTTGGAGTTTCATCTTTCCTTCTAGTGATCTATGCATGTCATATTTCCTTTCCCATAGTTGTTTCCACAGGTCTACCCGTCCCTAGATCCATCTCCACCATAAATTTGCCCCCATGACCTGATTTAGTATATAGTGATCTTGGAGTCCTAGGCCTCCTTATTTTAGGGGTTTGCTAAGCCAGTTCCATGATAGAAGCACCTGTTTTTTTTGTTCTAGGCCCTTGCCATAATTTTTTTTGAAGATGTCTATCATCTTTTGGCATACTGTTTTGGGAGTCGCTTGAGTAGTAAGCTGGTATATCAAGATAGATTGTAATACTGATCTTAAAAATATTACATGACTTGGCATATTCAGTGTCCTGAATGTCCAATTCTCCATCTTTCTTTGGATTTTTCCTAACAGGGGTTTCCATTTTGCCACTCTATTTTGCTGATCATTTAGTTGGACTCCTAAGTATTTCGTGGGGAAATTTCCTATTATGAATCCCATTACTCTTGCTAAGAACGCTTGTGAGGGTGTTGTTGTGTTGAAGAAAAATATATCAGACTTATCTTTGTAGATTGTTCCCCCATAGTGTGAGGCCAATATATTGTTCACTTCGAACTTTCTCCTTTATGTACCTTCCAAGGCCTTCCGCTGCCAGGATAAAAAAGAAAGGGGAAAGCAGGTCACCTTGCATGGGCCTTTGGGTTGTGTTAAACTCCTTTGTGGGAGATCCATTGAGAAGAATTGACAAAACTGGCATTATTACCATCGACATTATCCAACTTATCCATCTTGCATCAAAGCCGAATGCCTTCAATATTCCTTATAAATAATCCCAATTCAATTGATCATAGGCTTTTACCAAGTCTAATTTAACCTGGTTTTTGTTTTTTTTAATGAATGAATTGCCTCTTCTGCCACCACTATGCCATCTGTTATTTGTCTTCCTTTGACAAACCTTGTCTATTCCTGAGATATCAACCTAGGCAGTATAAGTTTTAAATGGTATACCATAATTGTAGCCATAATTTTGTATATGACATTATAGAGTGCTATTGGTCGGAACCCTTGCGGTTCTTCTGAATGATCTGTGTTGGGGATCAGGGCCAGAAATGTGGAGTTCAGGGCCGGGTGCATTCTTTTGGTGTGCCTGGACTCCTCCACTAATTTCATTGTGTCTTCAGTGAGGAATGGCCATGTCGCCTAGAAGAATTTAGTTGTAACTCCATCTAGCCCTAGTGCTTTGTTTCTAACCATATTCCTAATGATTTCTTCTACCTCTATCTTGGATATTTCTCTTAATAGGGCTATGTTCTAGTATCTTCTCACTAGGTTAGGGATGTGTTGTATGATTTTGTTTATGTTTTCCTCCCTTCTTATGTTTGGTTCTGTCAACAGCCCTTTGAAGTACTGTACTAGCAGATTCTCCATGTCTTCCTTTTGGGTAAGACAATTGCCTTGCTGATATACTAAGGAGAAGATCTCATTCTGTTGCCTATGATAGATCATTGCTTTATGGAAAAACCTTGTGTTTCTTTCTCCTTCCTTTAA
Source organism: Pinus taeda (assembly GCA_000404065.3). NCBI lineage: Eukaryota > Viridiplantae > Streptophyta > Pinopsida > Pinales > Pinaceae > Pinus > Pinus taeda. The sequence goes on from APFE030060098.1 coordinate 6,445, forward strand.
CCATTAGATTCTTGATTTCTGTTTCCATAGTATTTCTTCTTGTTTTCTTCTTTCCTCCATTTTATTAATCAGTTGCCCTTACTCCTCTGCTAGCCCTTCACTTCTACCTTCATTGATTATTTGTTGTTGAACTTCCTTCATCTTTGTTTGGATTAACTCATGTTCCTTCTGTATGTTGCTGAATTCTTCCTTATTCCATTTCTTTATTTTACCTTTTAGATCTTTTAGTTTGAGTTGAAAGGTGTGCATTGGGTTTCTCCCTACTATCTCACTCTCATTCCACCATTCCTTCATTATATCTAGTAGGGTCAATTATCTTCGCCAAAATGCCTCAAATCTAAAGGGTCTGTTTTCGTTTCCTTGATTCATTTCTACTTTGAGTTTAATAAGCCAGTGGTCCGACCCTAAACATAGAAGAATTGATGCTTCATAGAATATATCTTTGCTAATGAAGTGTTCTGTTGCCAAGAATATGTCCAATCGGGAGGCTATTTGTCTTCTCCCTCCCCCTTCTATTATTCCATGTATATTTTCCGTTTATAGTTGGGATGTCCACCAATTTTAGTTCTTCTTGTAAATCTCTAAATTTCTCCATTTTCTGCTCTTCTCTTCACAATCCCCCTTTTTTCTCCTCTATTGTTGTTATTAAATTGAAGTCCCCTCCTACCATCCAAAGTTTTTCTTTATGTAGCTGGCTAAGCTTCATTATTTGTTGGAGGAAATTTTCCTTTTCCACTGGAATGTGAGGGCCATATACTACAGAGACTAGGAACCATTCTCTATTTCCTATCAGGCAAAACCACCCCGTGAGGATTCTCTTCATACATATCCAGTAGTCCATTGTGATCTCTGTTGAGTTCCATAGTATTGCTACTCCACCCGCACTACCTCTCGCATCTATGGTCATGCATTCATACCTTGGTTTTATTTTACTTAATATATTTTCCATTTTCTCTCTTATAATTTGTGTTTCTTATAGCAGCATGAGTTGAGGTTTTTCTTTTCTTATTCTCTCAGTTAAATGTCTCTGTTTGCCTCTACTATTAAGGATGCTTATATTCTAGGATGTAATTATCATTGGGTTACTTTATTTATTTGTTGGTATACTGCTAATAGCGGTACCACCCTCCCTGTATTCACCAACATTTATCCCAATATTGTATAGATTCCTGTAGGTTTCTTTGACCTCTTTTCTTTCCTCCTTTCATTTAATTTGAGTATTCTTGGGAGTTATCCTGATGTAACCCCAATTGTTTTGCCATCTCCACCTGTCCCTGCCCCTGTTTAGCTTGATACTATTGGAATGTTTCTTTGTATAGTCTTTTTTTGTCTTCTGGTATAAATCTTTCATCTAGGTTTCTCCATTCATTTAATAGTTCCCTCAACACCTCTTCTTCCATGCTTAATTCTTCTCCCTTACTTGGGTCTATTTCCATTGTGGTGTTTTCCATCTTCTCTCTATCTTCCTTCTCCTCCTTCTTTGTCATCTCTCTTTGGGATTTCCTCTTGGGGTTTGGGTTGCCTTGACTTGAACTACTCTTCTTTCCTTTTTCCTGATAGTCCATAGTTTGGGCCTCATTGTCTTCTTCTTCTTCTCCCTGCAATGCTTCAAAGCTATTTGTTCTACTCAGATGAGCTTGATATTATTTTTTCCCTGCGCTGGGGGTTCTCTTTTGCTTGTCTTCTCTTGCTTTTCACTTCTTGAAACCCTTCATTATCTTCTTGATGTTTCCTCTATTGTTTTTTCATGTTCTCTCCCTCCTCTAGGTTCATTGGGCACTCCTTAAATAGGTGACCATACTCATGACATCTTCTGCATCTGAATTGGATGTGTTCATAGTCTAAAGTTTGCTGCAATACCTCTTTGTGGTATTCTAGTTCCAATGAGTCTAGCATAGGTTCAACTATATTCATGTATACACATATTCTTGCATATGAAGTGTATCTTCCTTTTTTTGTCATTTCTACTATTTTAACAAAGATTCCTATTGTATTTCCAATGCCCTCCAATATTTATGGATCCTAGAAATCCATTGGGAGACCAAATAACCTGACCCAAACCGGGGTTGCCATAAATTTTTCCTTGTCTGGGTCATAAGATTCTTCTCAATATCTCATTAACAAACCAACATTATGATGAAAGTAAGGACCATTTTCAAATACTTTTTCTTTGTCTTGCAGGTTCAAGAATATTGCCGTCAAGAAGCCTCTAGCTCCCAGCTTGAGCTCGATATGACCTTTAGGCTGCCATTTTTTCTATATCCATTTGGTGAGGTCCTTTTCTGTTGGCCATACTCTGATGAACTTACATATTAGTGTGTGGTCATTCATGTAACTTATGTATCGCTCCAGTTTGTTCATCGAAATGATGAATATTGGTTTCTTCGTCGCACATGGTAAACATTTTCCGCACCCCGAGGACAGGTCCTCACATTTTGTTGGTATTTCCTGCTTGTTTTGGATTACTTGTATTCTGGTGGGAATCCCCTATCACCGCGTCTTGGTAGGAGGGGATCTCTTTCCCCCCGCTCCCCCTCCCCCCACCCTTCCTCCTCTGTCATTCCGATTTGGTTCCTCGCCTCCTGGTTTGCAGCTTTGTAGATGTCGTCAGGTTTTTTGGGATCAAGATACAATTTAGCTCATGGTTGCCTCTCCATTAGGGTTGCAAAGCTCATTCCAACAGAGGTAATGTAAAGAAGCATTTTGATTGGCTTGCTATAGGGGCTGATTTTTTAGTTTTTAATAATTTTTTTTATTCTTTTCTTTTTTATATTCAAAATATATATATATATATATATATATATATATATATATATATATATATATTATCCCCTATTTATTTTTTTTCCTTTTTCTTTCTCTTTTTTTATATCCTATTTTTTCTCTTCTTCTTTCTTTTAATGTTTGAAAATAATTTGCAGAATGTAATATTATTTACTGTTTCATGGGAGAAAATCAACAGATAATCATCAATTGATCCTATAAATTATAGGACCCTAACAATTTCCAACATTATAAAACAATTTGTAATAACTATTATAACAACACGATGATATTAAATAGTTTGCAGTGTCAACCATATTGCAAAGAACATGGAAACTTGGTGGACTCGAAAGAAATATTACTACTATTACAAAATATCTCAGGGAAAACTACTACTATTAGAAAAGTATCAAAGCAACACCCTAATAGTTTTTTTTTTTTTGGTAAAGATTCAGCGGGACTTTATATTAATATAATACAAAAGAATACATAATGCAGAGTGGGAGTCAAGGGGACCTCCCTGTGTCTGCCTTTATATAGCTGAGCAGGTCTAGTCTCTGCTTTTTTTTTTTTTATAGCACAGTTACAGCCTGTAGAATTATCGATATAGATTCATACATAGAAGAATCAAAGGAAAACCATGGCCATCATGCTCTACATGTTTACAATGCTTGATGGTCCGCCTTGTTTATGGTATTTCACTTCACTTTGAGTTCCCCCTCCTCCAGGTCTTACCAAAGGATGTGATAATCTTCAAGATTGGATTGAATGCCAACATTGGCCATGGCGTCGGCCAACTTATTTTTTGTTCTTCGAACCACTTGAAAGGTGACACCTTGAATGTTGCTAAGGTGGCCTTGTAGATCCTTCATGATTTCCGAGAGCCTCCAGATGGGTGTTAGCTTGTCCACCTGAGTGCCATTTTGGAGTTTTCTCATCATCTTGATGACAATCTCGAAATCTCTTTCCACCACCAGTGGTAGAAGTCTGTAGCGATAAGCCAGGGTGATGCCTTTGATGAGAGCAATTAGCTCTGCAACATTATTTCTATTCATGCCAAGATTTCCATGGTAGATAAGATTAATGTAACCGGCATGATCCCTGATTGCTCCACCGTATCCGGCTTTTCCCGAGTTTTGATTTGACGCCTCGTCAAAATTCAGTTTGAATGTTTGAAATGGAGGCAGACACCATTTGTCCTGCGTCGTCATAGCGGAGGCCTGGTTCCTTCCTGTGGCAGTGGTCTTGGCTTTGAGATCTCGGATCTGGATGATTCGTTGGTCATTCAAAGATGTGTTTCCCTCTTGCTGCATTATATCCATGGCATGGATCAATTCTGTGATTAGCTGTCACGTTTTTCCTATTAGCATTTCCATTGTCATCACCGAATTCTTGAAGATTCTTGCATTATGCTCTTTCCACATGATCTAAGTTATGGCTCTCGGAATGAGATTCCATGCTTTGTTGACCATATTGTTAAAGGATATGGAGGATCTCCAATTGCTCAATGTATTATAGATAGAGTTCCTATTTCTGTCGGATTGTCTGAAGACGATGGCCATGTCCTCCTAAAGAGAGCAAGCAGTGGGGTAGGTGTTGAGAATATGATTGAGATTTTCCTGATCTTTCTCATAAAGGATGCAGTGGGAAGGCCCAATGAAACCCCGTCTCTAAAGATTGTCCCATGTGAGTGCTTTGTTATGCAAGACCAGCCAAGAGAACAGGGTGATTTTGGGCCAATTTCCTCTATTCCATAGAGTGTGCCATTTGGGGTCCGGTTGTAGGTCAGGAGAAGCAGCCATGATTTTGTAGGCTTCTTTGAGGCTAAAAGTCCCTTTAGGATTATTTCCCCAGTGAAGGATATCCTCTCTATTCGATGTGAGGATTCTACGCTGGTCTAGTTCTTGTAAGAGAGGGTCTATATTCTCATTGTGGTCTTAGATTAGCCATTGCTCTTTAGATAGCCATTTTTTCCATGTTGTAGCCGATGTTCTAGGTTGCCAGTTGTCTGCTACCTTTACCAACCCTACTTCTAGCATGTCCCTTTTAAGAGTAGTCTGATCTGGGTGGTCCATTGGGGGTAGTTACTGCCAGGCATCCTCCCAGAAGAGGGCGGTGTTGCCTTGGTACACTTCCCAGAAGCTGTGCTTCTAAACAATGTGTCAATTTTCTGATACTTTGTTCCAGAGGGGTGATCCTTGAGTGTTACTAGTGATCCCAGCAAGGTCTTTGTCCCAGACTTGATTCATATACTTTGCTTTCCACAAGGTGCCCCAGTGGGAATTGGGATTTTCCACCCATCTCCACCATATTTTTGCTGCTATAGCCTTGCTTAGGATTTCAGGATCTCTTAAGCCCAGTCCTCCTACCAATTTTGGTTTACAAATGTCTATCCACTTGAGGAGGGCTCATTTTGGGTTTCTTAGAATCTCCATTCTAGAGGAAGGACCGTTGGATGTTTCGAATGGATTTATAAACTAATTTAGGTGCCACTAGGGCCAAGAGCATGTAGGTCGGCATTGTTTGAAGAACTGATTTGACCAGAACCAATCTACTAGCCATGTTAAGGGCTCTGTGAGTCTAGCTACTTAATCTGGCCTTCATTTTGTTAAGGAGGTCTACCCAGTTTGCAGATTTGGGGGCATATCGAGAGTGGGATACCAAGGTATTTGGTTGGAAGGGAGTTCTTCTGAATATTGAGAATTTTGCTAAGATTTCTCTACATAGGAATAGACATATTGAAGAAAAATAGTTTGGATTTTGTGAGATTGATTTCCATACTTGAGGCCTTCGTGAAGGTTCTTAGCACCTTGTTGAAGGTTCGAGCTTCCTTCATTGTGGGGGATCCCATGAGCATTGTATCATCTACAAATTGCTGATGCGTTAGTGTGGGGCCTTGATGTGCAAATTTGATGCCTTTGAGTTGATTCTTCTGGTTTGCTTGGGATAGAGATCTTCCCAGGCCCTCTACCAAGATAACAAAGAGAAAAGGTGACAAGGGATTTCCTTGTCTTATACCTTTGGACGGAAGGAAGGGTTGTAGGGGCCCTCTGGTGAGCATGATTGAAAAGAATGCTCATGAGACCATTTCCATTATCCAATTTATCCAGATTTGACTGAAGTCGAAAGCTTGGAGGATTGCTTTGAGGTAGGTCTAGTTAATTTTATCAAAGGCATTTGAGAGGTCAAGCTGGATGAGCATACCTGGAATCCTTTTTGTTTTGATAGAATGCAGAACTTCCTGAGTGAGAATTATGTTATCGGTTATCTATCTGCCTTCAACATATCCTGATTGTTCTGGAGATATGATTCATGGGAGGATGGGTTTAAGTCTATTAGCCATCAGTTTGGAAAGGATTTTATAAAGGACATT
>APFE030060098.1:13284-28498 GCA_000404065.3 Pinus taeda
CCTTTCCTCATTGGGCCCTTCCTTGATCATTGTTTGTTGGAGGCCCGTCATTTTTTCCTCGAGCTCCCTTTTGGCTTGAAAAATGTTGCCAAAGGTGTTCATGTTATAGCATTTGAGATTGGCTTTAATGATCTTGAGATTTTGCTGGAAGATGTACATGATATTATCGATCTCTATTGTGGTTTGAGTTCACAAGTTCTATATATTTTTCATGAAGGTTGGATGATCTATCTAGAAACCTTTGAATCTAAAAGGTTGGTTTTGAGGCTTGTCCATATTGGTGAAGTGTATCTACATTGGCTAGTGATCAGATCCCCCAATAGGCAGAATGCTGGCCTCCATATCTAGATTTTGGAGCATGATGGATTCTGAGATAAGGAACTTATCAAGCCTCAATGAAACTTGCCTGTTTCCCCCTTGCTTATTGTTCCAAGTATATAGACCATTGACTGTGGGAACATCAATGAGTTTAGATGTAGCTATAGAGGTGTTGAATGCTTCCGCATCTTTATCCAGTCTTTTTAAGCCTCCTTTCTTTTCCTCTAGGGTGGTGATCATGTTGAAATCACCACCTAAGATCCAGTGGTTAGCCCCATGGAGTTGTCGGATCTCGTCTAGGTCTTCCAGCATCTTGAATTTTTCTTGGATTCGCTGAGGTCCATACACATTGGTGATGCATATCATGTGCTTTTATTTTGGCATGTTGAATATGACTGATAACAAATGCATAGTGGATAGAGCATCCTGCATAAAGAACTTGTTTTTATTACAAAATATGAGAATCCCTCCTACTTGCCGAATGGCTTCTGTGCTTATGCAATGATGGCCTTTTGCAAAGAGTTTCTTAAGTGTCTCTATGTCGTTGGAGGAGCATTTAGATTCTTGACGAAGAATAAGGTTTGGTGATTGCGAGAAAAGACATTTTTTTAGGATTTGTCTTTTGGAGGTGCCATTTAGCCCTCTGATGTTCCAGGTTGTGATCTTCATTGAGTAACCTAGACAGGGCTTGTATCGTTATGGAAGGGATTGGGCTGTGGGTTTTGTTGCTGAGTCTAGGCTTTGTGTGAGTTAGGGTTCAGGATGGGGGTGTTTGATGGGTTTGATGACTGAACATGCATGGGTAGATCTTGAGCAATGGGGGCAAGGGATTCCAGAGGGTTCTCGTTGGGATCAAGGTTTCCCAGTGCTTCAAAGCTATTTTGCTGGGTGGGGGTCGGGTTGGTGGAGGGTTTCATAGGATTTTTGCCCTTCTGCCTTTTGTTCTTCCTTGATACAAGGATGAAACTTGGGGGTGGGTTATCCAAATTGTTTGCTTGGGTTTGTGGTGGGGGTTGATTTAGGGGGCATCCATGATGAGATGTCCGTGCTATCGGCATTTTCGGAATCTAAATGGGATCTTTTCAAAGTTGATGGATTGCTTCCAATGAATTCCTTTGTGGATCAGATCAATATGATCTGGGAGGGATCCATAAACATCCGTGTAAACACATATTCTAGCATAGGCAGTGTATTTACCTTGAGATGTGAGATCTGAGGTTTTGACGAAGAAGCCTAGCTGATTCCCGATGGCTTCCAAGGTGTGCTTATTCCAGTAGTCAATAGGCAGGGAGTAGAGTCTGAGCCAAACTGGAACTTTTTTGAAATCTTCTTGTTCTGGAGAAAAGTTGGGTTTCCAGTACGTCATGTAGAGTCCTGCCAAGTTGTAAAAGCATGGACCTCCTTCGCAAGTGCGGTCTCTGTCATCCCTATGAGCAAAGATGATGGTTGAAATACTTCTTGACCCTAGCTGAAGGTCATAGTTCCCTTTGGGCTTCCATTTCTGGTTTATCCCCTAGCAGAGAGCCTTTTCATTGATTCGAACTCCCATGAAATGACATATTAGGGCATGTTTACTCATATGATCTCTATATTCATCGATCCAGGGATCTTCAATGATTAATGATAGTGTTTCCTCCGATAGCGGTTTGCAAGGGGATGGGCCTGTCGCCCTGTTTTGATTGGGAGTGTTCCCCGTGGTCGCAGATCCATGGCTCTAGGATTAGGGTTTGTAGTCGAATATTTTCCATTGACCTTGGATCGGGAGCTTGATGGGGCTTTGGAGGGTGAAGAGGGAAAACTGCCGAAGATGAAGGGGTCGAACGCTAGGGGGGTCAAACCCCACCCCCCCATAGGTGGTCATTGAGTGATGCGGCTAGGGTTTGTTCTCAAGGTTTGGGAGTGCTTCAGAACCAACTCCTCCCTCCAAAGCAACACCCTAATAGTTAATACAACCATCTGATAGCAATTGTTTGCTAGAAGTTCCATGATCAACATAAGTAGTATTGGCAATCCAACATTATAATCATGCCCAAATATATTGTATCATGTTCATATGAAGAGGAAATGCCATATGTATCCATGAGTCAAGAATGAAGTATCCTGAGAGTCATAATCATGCAATATGTCTATAGTTACCCAAAATCTTGAATATTTGGAGATGGGATATGAGAACACAAGCTGACTAGTTCATTGATAGATGCATAAAAAATGGGTTAATTAATTCTTAAAAGTTCTAGCTGTAGGACACCATTATTTCCATTAGTTTTCAATCCAGTTGTCAAAAACCATGATACTATTATAATCCTTCAGAATGTAGGTTAGGTTCTTGGATGAGATGTATGATTCAAAAGGGAAGAAAACTAGGTAATTCCAAAAACACAAACAAACTAGTCCACTAATAGATGCCTCAAAAAATGGTTAATTAAAGTCTGAAAGTTGAAATTGCAGGGCACCATTCTTTCCATTAGTTTTCATTTTTTTCTCAAATAAGGGGAACCCAATGTGAAGTAAAAAAAATAGGTGTTATGGATCATGGTTGATACATGAAATGACAAAAATAGTATTGAATTAATAGTACCAATACATTTGAGATGACAAAAATAGTATCAATACCATTGCCTAAGTTGTCATAAACATGTTGTTGAGGGTATTATCTACTGTTGGATTTTGTCATGAAATAGTGTACTTTTTAAAGTGCAATACAAACGAAATATCCTAATGTGTAACTTATAATTTTATATAATAGTAAAGAACCTGTATGCATGATAACCTACAATACACCTATCCCAAAGAAAAACTTGATAATAATAACAATTAAGATGTCAATTTCTCAGAAGTGATAAGATCCACTTTAAAAATGAGGTGGATTAAGGATGGAAGCATTATGAAGATGTCATCCTAGATTATATTTCCTGTATTTATTTGAAAGATCTAAAGAATACATTTCCAAGTTGTACATCAAATTGTAGCTTCCCACCTTGAAGACTATGACCACGTCTGAGGGGAAAGAAATGTCATAGTTCCCATGCTCTGGCCAAAATTGTTTGGCTGGGAATCACAACATTGGGATGATGAATGCTGGAGACAAGAAAAACATATTATAGCGGTTTGAGTTTCACATTGTTTATAAAAATAAAAGTTGTTTGTTATTTTTGTTTATTATCAATCAAATGAAATGTAGTAAGATCTTTATGCAATAAACTTTGGTTGCTGAATGATCCAAAATTAATTTCTAACCTGAAGATTTTTATCTTTCTTTACGAGGCTATCCTTCATTATTTTCTTCTTATTGTTCTTTGCAAAGATAAAATGTGTTTTGATTAGTAATGAAGTATTTGTCTCGACTTTCATTTATTAAATCATCTTTAAATTACTAATTCATCTAACGGAAAATGAACATTGAAATTTTGGAATAAGACTTGCAATGTTTAGAATAGAACTTATTTTATGAAATTCCCTGTTATATTTTCCAAGTAGAGCTATTATAAGACTTGTTATCATAATTTTTTTCTAGGTTCCCCCATGGTGCTAGCATTTATGCCTTGTCTGTTATTTGTTCTTAAAGATGCTGATAAAATATCACAAATAATTGTTGGCATGAGTTTGCCTATTATAAATGCGAAAAATGTTTCTCTTTCTACATATTCAGATTATTATAGCTTTAGCTGCAATATGATTGCTTATTCTTTGCCACTCTTCTACATATTATTGTGTGTGATACAAGTAGTATTTTCTAAGAAAAAAAAAATGTTGCATAAATTTATCTGGGCCTTGGCATGCAGTAAAATCAAGATGCAGGAAATCTAGTCAAAGAAGTTAAATGAAATTATGTGACCTCCAAAATACCCAAGGATTGTACAGTCTCAAAATTTTTGAAGGCTACTGAGGTGTGATATTTTCCATTATTACAGTCTAAAAATTCACTTAATTTGTACAAAAAAGTGAATGAGTATTGTTCTCAATAGTTTCGACCTTGAACGCTGCAAGATTCTTACAATTTTGTGAGTCTAGAGTCCTCTTTTGGTGGTAATAAAGAATATTTTAAGAAGCAGAAGCATATTAAAGTTACAAATAATCCAAAGATGACGATCAATTACATGTTCCAACGATGGAGAAATCAATTATGTATCTTCTTTTGTTGAGTAAGTGTTGAAGCATATATTAAAATATAAATACAATGGAAAAATTTGATAATTCGTTCTCAACAATGGGAGGGACATTCACATGTAGCTAGTCACTTCCCAGCATTAGCAGATAAGTATGAGACTTTTGAAAAAAGAAGCATGGGTGAAACTTCAAAAGTATCGAAGATTGGCAAGGTAACACACACTCTCAAGTAAATATGTTCAACATTATGCTTAAAAATATTTTGGTTGCAGTACTCAGTTATCTGCTATGTTGTGGATTCATTTGGAGAAGATATTAAACAACTAATTAGAAAAAAGTATTCATGTAATATCATCACAAACTATAGATCAATGCCTATTTTTTGATTGATTGATAATTGAATTTGTACTAAGAGATATTGTTAAAGTGCCTGAATTAACATTCATTGCAAACCTACCATTTTTGTTTAAACATGACTTCTTTAAGGCTATTAAAACTAGATTCTTCGAATGAGCTATGATGCTTGTGTACTAATCCTGTAGTTTTTTCATGCTACCCATTAATTGGCCACATGGTCGTGTTAGAGGAAGCCAAGTTGGGCCATATGAGTTATCCCTAAATGTGACAGTTAATTAAGTGAGTTTTGAAGGTGACACTTGTTTGGCTTATGTAGAAGGATAACATGAACATTATCATTAATTGTCTTGTTTACTAGAAGAATTTAGTTAGTTAATTCTATTTCTAAGGTGACGCTTGTTTTCCTTATGCATAAGTCTAACATCAACAATATCCTTGATTGTCTTATTTATTGAGTAATCATTAAAGCATATATTTACAGACAAAAGTGTGATGGAAAAAACAACAACATGAGTCTACAGGTTTTCCTAGTTCCATTCCATCAATGGCAGATTATGTGGCTTTTGAGAAAGAAAGCAGGGGTGAATCTTAAAAAAAAAACAAAAAATGGAAAAAAATAAAAACAAAGATTTACGTGATTACAGCTAAATTAATTTAATTGCATTCTATGGGGTTGATTCATTTGGAAAACAATATTGGTTAGCTAATTACAAACTCCAAATTTTTATATTGTCATCATTGAGTAGATATTGCCATGTATTTTTTGATTAATTCATATTTGAATTGGTACTCTGATTTAATAGAGGATATTTTGAAATTTATGTGAACTAACATTGAGTGCGAATTTTCCAATGCTTTTTTTGGGCATCACATCTTTAATGCTATTAAATTTGTGCAGTGGAAAATTGTTTTTGCATGCATTGTCTATTGTTTACTTAGGTTACCCATGGATTATTTTATAGTTGTGGCTACCCTATAGGAAGTCAAGAAGAATCTTTTGATTATGTCTTTACATGGTTCTTTGATCTATCAAAGTTTTATCTACACCTAGTTAAAGGTGTTTCCAACAAGACAATTATTTGGCTTATGTAAATTTCTAACATGACTAGACCATAAGTTGGCTTCCTCATTAGAAGTATGCAATGATACTTAACAATATATATATTTATGAGCGTTCTTTTGAGTGTCTCATCGTCTGTTAATTAAATATTGAAGCTATTAATGATTGCAGAAGTATGATTGGAAAAATTGACTTAATTGTTCTTAATAATAACAAATTTTGCTAGTTCCTTCTCATCTACACTAAATTATGTGGCTTTTGACAAACAGAGTAGGGGTTAAATTCAATGAATACAAAGGCTACCAAGGTGGAAATGACTACAAATATAAATTGATATTCATTTCCAAGCAAATCCAGTCAACATTGGGTTTGATATACATTACATTCAAATTGCTTCAGTTGTATGCTATTTTGTGGATTCATATGGATATGATATGGGTTAGCTAATTACAAAATATATATTCATCACAAAGTAAACATTGTTGTCTATGTTTTGATTCTTTGATAGTTGAATTAATATTGGTATTTACTAGAGATATTATGAGCTTCACCTAAATTAACCTTCAATGCAAATCTGTCAAATTTTTCTAGATATCACTTCTTTTAGGTTATTAAAAGTTGAAACTAATGATCATCCAATGAGATATGATAAATAAAAACATGGCATAATATGCCTATGGTTTTCTTAGGCAACCCATTAATTAATATATAGGAATGGATTTCTTAGAGGAAGAAAAGCTAGGCCTTCTGAGTATGAATTAAGAATTTAAATTCACTTATCCATCTCAGATTATCTATGATTACTGTGTTTCAAAGGTGACATTTGTTTGGATTATGTATAACTCTATGACGAACAATATCCTAAGTTGTCTTATTCAAGAGAACAATGAACTGATGTTTAACAATGGATATATGTTTTAGCTTGTAGAAGTTAGGAACAATCTTGAAGATGGAATATGTTTCTCTTTCTGAATCTAAATTGAGATATCCATTACTCTCATTGATTTCCAATGTTGCTAGGTATTTCAAACATTTTTTTTTTTTAATTTTTATTTATTAAATTAAAGGGCACACACAATACTTTTCACTATGAGAAAACCATGTTAGAACTAGGAATAATAGGCTTCAAGTGACTTTAGAGGAAAAATATTTTGAAAGGATTATAATTTTAGACATGTTTATCAATATTCATGAACACTAATATTGATATAAAAGAATGTCTTCAATAAAGTGTCTTACTCTGCAGGCATTTTTTAGAAGCCAAATTTGTAAACATTTATGTTGACTGGTTTTTGAGACAGGAACAACGAGGATGGGGGACTGTTACACTACATTTTGTCACCATGACTATCAATTCAGATCTCTCACCATCTGATGGGTGTCTCAAGTAAATCCCCTATGAAGCTTGAAGTAAAAAAATACCAGGGACAAAAAGAATTCTGGGTTGCACTGCGTAAAAACCAATTTTGAGCATCTGTGCTCTATGGTTTATAACTAATTATTGATTCAACTATATGCCCTATGTTAAGTTAGGGATTTCATTTACCATTGGTTTTATATGCGAGATGCTTTGATCCATTTGAATGTTTTTATCTATGTTGATCTCTTTTGGAGCATCGTGGAGAAGCTGTGGGAAGCTTTGGAAAAGCCTCTAAGGCATTGAGGAAAAGCTGGTTGTGGAAAGCACTGAAAGGACTTCTATAAGCACATCTCTAATAGGTAAGTGATTCTCCGTTTACTACACGTTTCATGTTTTAATAGACTAAAGAAATGTAGAAATTATTTTCATGTTTGTTACTAGCTTTTGTTGGAAATCTAGGGAGATCCTTCTTGTATGCAAGAAGTTATTTGTCCATCTAACAAATTAGCGAGCATATTTGGGAATAAGAGTTCTCCATTGTGTCATGTTGTGACCCTTGAAACTTTTAGACCCTTTTAAGAATTGAAATTTTTGGTTTGAGACCTTTGTTTTTTTTTTATGTTTTCTTAAGTTTTTAGGTTTGCACAGTTTTCCTTTAGCAACATAGTGCATTTGCATAGTTTTTTGTGGTGCCGAGTGCACAACCACACTAAATTGAACTAGTGACCTGCACAACCCTGTAAATTTTTTTAAAAGGCTATGGTTTCTATGATTTAAGTCCAATTTTTTTGTTTTTGTGATTTCTTAAGCTCGTTTACAGCCTTATAGAGTCTCTGTCAATTTGATTGGGTGTTTTGAATTTTCTTTTTGAGAAACTATTAATTTGATTTCCTTTGGTCATTACTCAGAGGTGTGTCTTAGTTTATTAACAATTTTTGCATGCTTTTTCTTTCATTTTGCAAAACATTTCGCCCCTCAATTGTTGGGGACCCCTTAATTGTGTCTAAGTGTTAATCGCCTTTGAGTGTCATCAATTTTGATCTTTGGAATTTTCACCAATTTCCTTTACTTACATTTGATTGGTGCTTTATTTACATTGGTGAAGGAAAATGGTATTGTTATTCTTTTACTAATTTGGAATCATCTTGTGTTGGTTTTGAAGAATTCTCTTGCATAGATTACATTTGCATAGTTTTCAAGAAAATTGTGCATATATTACATTGCATGGTTTGGCCCTTAGGGATTTGATTTTCATTGGAAAATTAGAAGTGGTACATTCTAGAGTTAATGTTTTAAAGGAAAACCTCTCTCCTTACTTTAGTTATAATTCATTGAAATGAAAATATCACAATATCATGTTCAATTGCATTAAAGTTTTAAGTCAGGTCATAACACCATTAGTTTCACATCCATTTACCCATTGAGTAAGTAACAACTTAAAAAAAAACAACACTAATAAAATCAATTATAATTTTTATTATATTAGGGATCTTTCCACCTACATTAGATCAGGTTGTAGGGATTTGGAATAGGGAATCGAGTTAACTTTCCAAATATACAAACAAACACTAGAATCTTGCGATAGGGAGTAAATCGATTTATTACAGTTTGGCTCTGGGAAGCTCCTCTAACAAGGGAATTAAGAACGATATCATATCATACGTAGTGGAGTGATTGACCCCACTTCATTGGTTACGATAGAGTGATTTACACATATTACAAATAATGATGAAATGTGCTTGGGAGTCACATGAAGGTAAACGTTAGATTAACCATGTTAAGGAACTTTCAGGGATATTGAGCTTTGTTACTTTGTCCTTGTGTGTACATCTGATCTGCGACTCTCCCCCCATGTTAAATTGTCGTAAGTGGTAAACTTAGAGACCATAATATTAGGGCTATTACCCAAGGTGATGATGGAGGGAAAGTCTCTCCTGTATCTAGAAAAGACATTAGCTAGACTCACTTAGACCTTTTTGGAGGGAATTATTCACTCAAGATGGCATAAGTGAAGTTACTTGCACCAGATTGTGTTCATTAAGCAGGTTGTCAATGTAACTAGTTCCACTTGCTTTAACTTTATTAACTTTTCACATTGATCTCTGCAACGTTGGATTTCATCACCAACTAGTGATTTCGCTGTGAAAAGTTTGTTTGAATGGTTTGACTCCTTAGATTTACTAGCGTGTGTTATTTTCTTTTTTTTTAGATTTTATAGACCTTAGGTGTGGATTGTGAATATTATTTAAATTATTAATAAAAATTAGTTGAGTTGAATCTAATGGTAACAATTCAAGAAGTTGTCGATCAAGGAATCCTTGTTAACGGGAATCCTAGTACTTTTCCTGGCTTTGGAAATGTTGGTCCTCCTTATATGGTTATGTTGTCACTTCCTACATTCACGATAGGTTTACTCATGTGGTTGTTTTCAACTTCTTTAGTCCCAAAGACTCTAAATGTACCACCTCAACCATGTTCTCTATCTCAACAACACCAATCATTGGTTAACCCTTTACCTTACTCACCAGGAATGTCTTCCTCACTTTATGCTTCTTTGCTTGGTAAAATCCTTGATGTTAGTTACCAGGTGCTTAAAGAGAAGAAGAAATGGAAGAAGGAAAAGAAAAAAGGTAAGAGAGAAGTCAACAAACCAACTTTCAGTATTGGTAATGTTGAGGAAACATCCAACATGCATAGAAAGCCCAAACACCCTTGTAAGCTTTGTAAGGGTGACCACCATCTTATTGATTGTCCTGGAATTCCAAAGGTGTTAGAAGTGTCGTCTAAAAATTCTTATCAACTTACTATTGATCCATCGACCAATGACTATCAAGTTCCTAGGAAAAAGGGTAAATTTAAGTTTCCTTGTAGGTTATGCAAAGGGATTCATCATACTCACCTTTGCATTCATATGGATAAAGCCTCAAAATTGTTGGAAAACCTTACTATTTCTCAATATCAACTTCCAACTTGTTACCATATGCGTTCTCCGAACCTACCGTTAGTTAAAAAAGTGATTGATCTATTTCAAAGTACAATCAATCTCACTCTTCAAATGGAGAGTGAAACACATATCACTTAGGTTGCTGAACCATTAGTTGATCAAGTGGCCGACTCAATTTCACATTCAGTTGATCCCACTCTCCCTTTACAGAGTGAAATTAACACTAATCTAGTTCTTCTTGTTACTTCAGATTCTTCTACACTAGGGGTAATTTCACTCATTTCCACGGAACCCCCTCTAAGTACTGAGATTATTTCATTTGATTGAGTAGATTGACAAAACCTAATCTTCCTTCTTCCAATCCTTTCCAAATCATTGTGAAGGTTCATGGTAAGAATGTGTGTCACAGAAATGTGGATAAATGTGCTTCTATTAGTATTTTTTCCTCAACCACTTGGCAAGCTTTGGGTTCCCCGTAGCCTGTGTCTGTTACACAAAATATGTTAGCTTTTAACAGAACCATTGGTGAACCTTTAGGGATCCTTCCTAAGTTACCAATTACTCTGGAAGGAAAAATTGTTTTATTGATCTTATGGTAGTTCAAGACCTCTTGGATTTCAATTTTCTCAATGGGTGAGACTATGTCTATGCCATGAAAGTTGGTGTGTCCACACTCTTTTGTGTGATTTCTTTCCCTCACAATGGAAACATTGTGATTATTAACCAACTTTCATTCATTGGTCTCGATTCAACTACCATACATCCGACATCCCTTAATGTTCCTTTTATGAAAATGGTATCTACCCCACCACAGGTTAATTATGTTGTAATCGGTCCCATGTTTTTAGTTACCGATGTAAGTGAGCCTTTGACTATTTGCTTGACTTATTTTGACTCAGATATGGTAATTAACATGGTGAACCCTTCAACGGGACATTTGAACTTGATTTTCTTATCCCCATTAATTCCCTTAACATGTTTTCCTTCCAAAGAACTATTTGTCCTTCTGATGAAAACCTCTTCGAAGCCATGATCGAGGTATGCCTCTTGACATGTGTTTCTTCCGTTTGGAAGCAATGATTAATTTTATATGAGGATGGTTATTTTAATTGGTCAACCTCATTAAAAAGTGAAACAAATCCTTATGAGGATAGTTATTTTATTGTGTCAACCTCGTTAAAAAATGAAATAGGTCCTTAAGGATGGTTATTTTACTGTTTCAACCTCATTAAAAAATGAAACATAACCTTATGAGGATGGTTCTTTTACTGTGTCAACCTAATTAAAAAATGAAACAAGTCCTTATGAGGATATTTCTTTTACTGTGTCAACCTCATTAAAAAATGAAACAAATCATTATGGGGATAGTTCTTTTACTGTGTCAACCTCTTTAAAAAGTGAAACAAGTCCCTATGAGGATGGTTCTTTTATAGTGTCAACCTCGTTAAAAAGTGAAACGTGTCACCATGAGGATGGTTCTTTTACTATGTCAACCTCGTTAAAAAATGAAATAGGTTCATATGAGGATATTTATTTTACTGTCTCAACCTCGTTAAAAAAAGAAACAAGTCCTATGAGGATAGTTCTTTTACTGTGTCAATCTCATTAAAAAATGAAATAAGTCATCATTAGGATAGTTCTTTTACCATGTCAACCTCATTAAAAAATGAAACAAGTTCCCATGAGGATGGTTCTTTTACTGTGTCAACCTCGTTAAAAAATGAAACAGGTCTCCATGAGGATACTTCTTTTTCTTGTGTTAAGCTCAATAAAAAATGAAACAAGGTGATATGAGGATTGTTATTTTACTGTGTCAACCTCTTTAAAAAATGAAACAGGTCCCTATGAGCATAGTTCCTTTTCTTGTGTTAATCTCATTAAAAAATGAAACAAGGTTCCATGAGCATAGTTCCTTTTCTTGTGTCAAACTCGTTAAAATATGAAATAAGGTTCCATGAGCATAGTTCGTTTTCTTGTGTCAAGCTCATTAAAAAATGAAACAAGGTTCCATGAGCATAGTTATTTCTCTGTTTCAAGCTCATTAAAAACTGAAACAAACCCTCCCTTAATCGAGTCAAGTATTTTATTCGATCTCATGAATAAACCTTCATTTCATCTGCCTATTAGTAACCAATAGTCTACTTAGGTAGAGCAAACAAAGTTTGGGGGGCATGTACCTCTCCAGGTTACTCTTGTGGGGAAATAAAACTTATCTCAAGCACAATTTCCTCTCTATTTCAATCTTGTGTAAAAATGAAACCACTTTCAAGCATAGTTTTTCTCTGTTTCAAGATTGTATAAAAATGAAACCTATCTTGAACCCATTTTGGTTATTATTTTCAAGACTCGTTAAACTCATGAAAATCCCAAGCTTCTTTTGCTATATTTTCATGCTCATAAAACTTACATGAAAATGAAGATTTCTTTTCATATTTCCTTGCTAATTAAATTGAAAATCGATGATGTGAGTACACTTTTATCACTTTTTTAGAATCATTAAATTTACGAAAAAAACCTGGAGTTACCTTTAAACTCTTTTCTGACTCTCGAAATGTGAAAATATTTCCAAGTATGTTTGTTTATTTCAAACTTCTTAAAGAAAATGAAAAATGTATGCATGACATAAGTTTACCCCTTTTACGAATCATGAAGACTATTTATGAAAATGGTGTACTTTGACTAATCATGGTTAAAAGAGTTCTCTCCTAAATTATTTTACTCTTTTCCAGGATTGAGAGACTAAAATTATGAAAAAGGACATTTCGAAGTTTACTTATGTTTTTCTCTTGACTCCCTAAAAATGAAAAACACTGAGTTTCACTTTCTCCAGGCTCGTTAAAATTTTACATTGAAAGAGATGACTGAGTTTTCTTTTTGTGTCTTTTCAAACTCTTTATATGTGAAAATGTCACCGATTTACTCCTTCGCTAGACTCGTAAAGTGTAAATAATGTAGGACTCGTCAATCATGATGAGACCGAATGACTCATTCCTAGGGTTCATTAAAAATACTTCAAAAGCTTACAAGACAAGCATATGTTATCCTCCTCAATCTTGTGTAAAAATAAATAGGTACTTTCTAGTAATGATGGGGGAAATGGTAAAGAAATGTTGTTTTTTTATTACAAAAGGTAATATGTCACTCTTGAACATTACACTCCATCACCTTTGTGTCTGGGTTGGGAAATCCATTTTCCTCTCAATTGACCACACCTTATTGAAAGTCTTCAGATCATTTTTGGGTCTTATGTTTGTGTCAAAATTTTCCAAGTCAAAATGTCATGTCGCCAACATTTTCCAGAGAAGTTCAACCTCAGTTAAAATTACCTTGCGATTCATAGCCTTCAAACATGTCGACCATTCCTAAGTTAGTCCTGAATCACTCCAAATTTGTTCTTCAAAACTTGACATGAGTTTCATGTCATAGGCTCTCTTGTGATGGGTTACTTCCTTTCGACTTCATCTCATTATCTAGGAAGTTGATCTAGAAAAATCCTTTATTACCTTGGAGATCGCATGCCTTAATGGCATGTTTCTTGCTTTCTACGAAAGGTTCTCATTATTGACCTTCGATCAAATGATTCTATGAGTGTCTAACTTTAAGACATTTAATCACACTTCATAGATTGTACTAGAGTACCTTGAGAGCCATTTTAATTATTGGCGGTTTCTCTCGCACCACTTAATGATTTACATCATCAATCGATAATCAAGTGGTTTCTACCATGTTCGACTTCAATACATTTACTCACGTGGTTTGATTCGTACATCGAGAGATGGAGATAAAATCCCTGGATCTAGTTTCATCCATCTAGAATATGTGGAGTTATTAAATATTCATGATTGTAAACATAGATACATTGATGGCAACATCCATACTGCGTGTTCTGTTGACATGGATCTTCAGATATATTTCCATATTTATTCTTTGAGATAGTACTATGAGTATGGAAATGCCTACCTCAGTGATGTTTATATGAAAGCATGACATGGAAATCCTTGATTGTTTGTTTTAGGTCTTCACCCAATTGGTCTCTAATCTGAACCTTTGACATGATAAAGTGCTTTAGTAATCAAACAACCTTTCTATATTTGCACTTTACCGAGAAATATGTTACACTAAATTTTGTCACCATGACTATCGATTTAGATATCTCTCCATCCGATGAGTGTCTCAAGTGAATCCCCTATGAAGCTTAAAGAAAAACAATACTAGGCATAAAAGGAATTTTGGATTGCATTGCTTAAAAACTATTTTTGAGAATTTGCACAATTTTCCTAGCCATTACATGTGCATGTCTAGTTTTTACGAGCGTGGTCTACCCAATTCTGTGCATTGTCTTCCACTATAAGCTGTGCAATCCTGTTCACACAAGTGAAAAAAAAATTATAGAAGCCTTGATGGAGGAATCTTATCCAAATTAGAAGCCCTGAACTACTACAAAACTGTGCCTCTTCCCTTGGTTTATGGAACTAATATCCTCCTCTTAAGCATCATATCCCTTCAGAAGAGGAACTAGAAACCTCCTCCTCTTTCCTATAAATTGAGCATAAGACTAGAGGAAGAGGAGGGACTTTGACTTATAAAATTATGATGTTGATTTTGGGTCTGAAGAGCTTGTTATCAAGGGAAGGAATGAAGACCATTGGAAGAGGCTTGTGACATCAAGGCAACTAGGTTGTAAGCTTGTTATCCTTTGAATATAATACAAGGTAGTTTTTATTTCCTAATTGCATCTATTTTTATGTTATTTGCAAGATTCCTTGATCAATCGCATGGTTTATAATTGATTATTAATTCAACTATATGTTGTATGTTAAGTTAGGGATTTTATTTAACTTTGATTTCATATGCGAGATTATTTGATCCCTTTGAATGTTTTTTCTATGCAAATCTCTTTTGGAGCATCATGGAGAAGCTACGAAAAACATTGGGAAATCTTCTAAGGCATTAAGGAAAAGATTGTTGTGGAAATAACTGAAAGTATGTTATGAAACCAGCTCAAGAAAAGATAGAAAAGATAGATCAACGCCTTAGAATTCAGCCTCTTCGAGGGGGCAACCTCCTT